>JASDQU010010340.1:333787-410956 GCA_032191745.1 Picea mariana | reverse complement strand
TTAGCATTCAGGATGGCAGGGCATGATCCCACCATCAGGTTACCAAAATTCAAAGGAGAAGTGTTGGAGGACCCAAAGAAGCACTTGTTTATCTGTGAGAAGATATGGGAAGAAAAACAGATCACAGACAAGGACACAAAACTTGCACAACTAGTGATTACACTAAGGGATCATGAAATGGATTGGTATATGAGTTTATCCATAAACAATACACTAGGGACAACCATAACGATTGCAGGTATCAAGAAATTGTTGATAAATGAGTTTCAGAAACCAAGTTCAGAGGACCGGTACATGAATGAGATGATAGAAATTAGACAGAAACTAGGAAAATCTGTATGGGAGATTGACCAAAGATTCAAGCAACTGAAAGGAAAGTTGAAATACCTCATGACAGATATGCAACACCGATACCTATTTGTCAATTCACTACTATCACACTTGAAATATCCACTGTGACAAAAAATGTTTCAGACATAGGCAGAGGCTCTGTAGGCAGCCCTACAACTGGAATAAAACCAATATCAGAAGATGGATCTAGCCATTGAAGAGCTAAAGGAGGGTTTGAAGAACTTAACCTTCTAGCTAAACCAAAACAAAAGTAAGGACAAATGAGAAGTCATTTGGTGTACCACATGGAGGATAGAAGGACACCATAAGAACGAATGTCCAACATTCACACAGTACATGGAAGCAAGGATGCCAAATCCGTTACCAACATGAAGACTATGGTGAAAAATCTGTAAGAAACAGGGTCACGAACCATATCACTTCCCAATGATGTCGAAGTACCAGACAATCCCAAAGAGTTCATATTGCAAATTTTTCAAATCAATGGGCCATGATGACAAAGACTGTAGAACTATGGACTTGATGAGAGAGAGGACATCAAATGCATATAGGGTGCAGGCATAAATGATGTAATGTCCCCAAGGCCGAGCCCTGTTGTAAATCATGTCTATGAAGTATAAATCTTGCATTATGAATTGTAATTATGTTTTATAGGCTGGTGAGCCAAGTTTATATAAGTTGGTGGGCTTATGTGTTATTAGGCCAAAGAGGCTAAGTGTTAAGGTTGAGAGACTTCTTTTCTATATGTAATCATGCATAACATTAATAAAAATATAAACACTGCTGCTTGCAGACCGACCACGATGAATGAGTGATGGGGGACTAAGCTTCCACAGAGTAGGTAAGGGATTGAGGGCTGGAAGGTTGGAAAGAGAGGCTAAGTGTTGAGCCTAGGGGATTAAGTCCTTGGGAATAATATTTTAATATTATTCCAAAATCCATGTGAAATATATGTTTTGTCCTAAGTTCCTGAAGAGGAACGCATGCTGATGGAGTGCATGCAACTTCATGGATGACATGTGTCGACCCAGGCGCATGCAGTTAAAAAAATTGCAGAAGTCAGCCGTGGGGGGGGTGGTTCGATCATTCTGACATCCTACGCATGAGTTCACGATGATGCCTGTCTGAACCCATTTTGCCTCTACGTCTACATTTGCTTACCCGCGTACTGTGAAGGAAACCCTCACGGGAAAATTGTTTGCTCTTGCATTTTTCCATTCTCCACCTAAGTCGCTTTGCCATTTCCCATCCTTCATGAATTCTGCTTAGCTCTATGATCGACCTCTGCGTTGATTCCTTGTCACACACCCTGAAACTAGTGGAAAACTCGCGGACTGATTCGTGTCTCCTCTGCAATCCGAGCACCCTGTAAATGTTTGAACCGTGCTGTGTCTTAGTGTGGACTGTTGTCGTTTTTGGATGTCCATACCCAAATTTCTGTTGCTGTTGTCACTGTGAGTTAACCGAATTGCTATTATTGTTGTGTTTATCCTCACCGTGCGGGAATTGAGTCAGAAGGGCACTAAAGAACTCGGTTTTAAGGACCTTATATGAAAAGGCAGTCTATCAAGCCTGTGAGAAGCTATTTCTAGGTGAAGGAGTCTGCTAGGAAGTGGTATTCTTCCAGAGAGATTCCAACACTAGCTATGGAGCTCTAAGACTTCCTGATCCATCCTGTTGTCGAGACCCAAGGAGGGAGGTGAAGCATTAATGGACTGTGCTTGTGAAGGTGTATACTCCCAGGCAGAACATGCATGTGGGGAATGAGATTCCGTGAGTAGTGGGCATAAGAAGGCATCCCAGGAAGAATCCTTCCGATTATTCTGTGCAATTTTCCCTGTAACCTCAGCCTAGACTAGGATTCCTTGCCTTGGGTGGAGCTTAGTCCCAGATCCGGGGTGACCCACTGCTGAGCATGATGAGCAACGTGGTCTAAGCCTGGGAGGTTCGTGGAAGGCCTGCACGTAGTTGGTGTAATTACCACGATTTCAAAGATAAGTATCAACTTATGCTTAATATTATGTTTTGCATGCCTGTGATGCTTATATGTATCATGTATTCTATTGTACATATGAATTATTGTTAATGCCAGAGATTATTTATGTTAGTAGTAATCTTGTGCTTACTCTGAGTTAAATGTGTCTAATATGACTTAAATGCATGTTATTAATTAAGTATGAGAATAATGTTGTTTTGCACAGTAGCATTTGCCTGGCTAGTGGGATGACGGCCGAGGGTGTTACAGTATGGTATTAGAGCCTAGTTTCAACGTTGAGCCTGGATGGGCTAGATAAGTGGTCTTTGGACCAAGGTTTTGAGAAGAAATTGTGTCTGGAGGACTAATTTCAGACCTTAGAATGTTTTTGAGTGTCAACAGATTACTTGACCATGTTACAAAGTTCAGAAGGTGTAGCGGTATTATAAAGTTGCAACCGGTGTGGTATATGGCCACAAGGAGAGAGAGAACTCCACAATAGAAGTGTTAGACCAAGTAGATGAAGGTTCATAAGGAGGGTACCAAGTCATTGTCCAGAAGTCCTTGAGAAGCAGAGTTGGACGGTCAGAATTCTCTATGGAGAACTCGCGAAATTGCGAGGGCCGTAAGATAGCCAAAAGTTGCAAGGTGGTTAGTGGATGGAGAAACTCGACACCCTAGGATCCAGAATAAAAGTGGGTCATTGATCGTGGTTGGTTTGAACCGTTGGATCATTTTGTGAATTCAGGGATCATGAACTTAGAGCGCAGGCCAAATTCTTGGTCACTCCAAGTCTCGAATCGCAAAAGAGATTAACAMGGGTAGAATCGGATGGTGGAGCGCTTCCAGGAAGAAGTGTCGAAATCCCGTGAGCCATCGGATCCAGTCACCTAGCTAGGAATTTAAGGATGAAGAGATTTGATAGGTGTAAGCATAGGAGAGATCTGGACTGTCAAATCAGGGGAGGCTCAYAGCCGTTGATCTCATACATGAATTTCCATATCGAAATTCAAGGATTGAAGTGACAAGATATTTGGAGTCGTTGCATCACGAACTCCCGGTTACCGAAAAGCCGAAACCCCAAAATCCTGAAACGATCTACACCGTAGATCGTAGGAGAGGAAATTGACCGTTGGATCAAGTAGATGAATAGACCGTAATTTCATAATTTTGGCAAACGAAAGTTTGAGATGGGTAGATGCACGAACTCCTGATGCCCGAAACTCCCAAACGAAAAGTAAAAGTAGTGGGGCCCCTTGACATCGCTGGGAGTGAGGTGGGCCTTCTTAAGAACATCATGTGTCACTACCTTGGTGGGTGAAATCTATGCTATGGGATCAGAGGGTAAGGAAATCAAATTTTCAAAAGTTGGGAGTTAGAGAGGGAAGTGAGTGCGAGAAACTCCAGGAGCAAAACCCCGAAACTCGAAACCCCGAAACCCCGAAATATTGAAACCCAAGTTTCATTTGGAGAGCCTTGTAGCACCTACCAGTTTAACATTTGATCACAGCTCGTGGACGCATGGGTTGGGGACTAAGAAAATGGGGGCTATCGCCGAAAATTGTAGAGCCAAACAGAGCTCAGAAAATTCATGGAATTGAAACGTTTTCTTATTCACATTGGTTTATGAATGTTGTAGTTTTATTAAGGGTTTAAGGCCTGACAAACTTCGGTTGACTGCACATTGTGTGTGTAGAGTTCAACGAGTGTTAGGACAGCTGTGAATCGACACCGAGTATAGAAATGGAAGAGGTGCTGATTGCCTCCAATTTAGAGAACGAAAGGGAAGGAAGGGATGTCAGCTTGGGAGTCGAAGGATCGAAATCTAATGGGCACAAAAGAGAATTGGATAAGGAAGGGCATGTGATGAAAATCATTGAAAGATTGCAGAAAAATGCCCAAGCTCTCCAAGTTGATAGCCGAAAGCTCATGAAAGTTAGGGATAGCAGGGTCAATTCAACTTAAGGATGTTGAAGAGTCTGGAAAGAATAGAAAGGAAATTGGAAAAGGAGAGTGACACAAGAAAAACAGGGAGTCGGAAGACCCCTGAGATAAAAAGAAGATCGAGGAGTGGTAGAAGACATCGTCGTCGCTCCCCAAAGCATTCTGATAAGGAAGCACACAGTAGTTCAAGCCCATCCCCTACCAGAAAACACCGAAAAACTGGAGTGGATGAATTGAAAGGGGATATTAACAAGATTAAGCCTCCTACATTTGATGGAGAATATAAGAAGGAGGAAGATGCTGAAACATGGTTGCTTGGCATGAGGAAATATTTCCAACTATAGAATTATTCCTCTCATGCAGAGGGCAGGATTTCCATGTATCAACTGAAGGGAGAGCCATCCATGTGGTGGGATCAACTTGTGCAGGTGAAGCACATAAGGGAAAGGGACATCACATGGCAAGAATTCAAGAGGTATTTCGAGAGGAAATAATTAACTAAAATATATTATGACAGAAAGATGAAAGAGTTCTTTGAACTCAAGCTGGACAACAAGACCAATGATGAGTATGAACGAAAGTTTTTGGAATTATTGAAGTAGGTTCCGTTCATCAGAGATGAGTCTATCAAAGATTTAGAGGTACCTGAGTGGATTACCGCCTCCTATTGGGAATAAGATTCAGTATGATGATCCTAATATTATGGAAGAAACAATAAGAAGAGAGAAATTATTATATGAACATCAAGGAGAAAATTCTACCTTTTAGAAGGCTTGGGTTGACCAGAAGAAGTTTAAGAAAGAACAGAGGCGGAAGGGAAACAAACCTCCCTTTTTTAGAAATAGTCCTCAAGGACATTCATCGTTTAGAGAGCCAAGAATGGCTAAAGTGGGGGAACGAAGGCCGAGACAGACACCCATTCAGTGTTGGGTTTGTAAAGAGAACCACAAGTACAGAAATTGTCCCCATAAAAATGGCAAAACAAGAGTTGTCCATAATGTTCAACAAGTTGAAACAGTGGAGGACATGGATAGTAGAATGCCAAGGATCCATGTGGCCCTGGACAACAAGTAAGATGAATTTCAAGTGCACATGATTGAAGTGGAAGGTATGATTAACAACCAACCATTTATTATTTTAATTGATTCAGGGGCTAGCCATAGTTATGTAGATCCTAGGGTGGTGGAAAGTTTTCATTTATCAAGAAGAAAACATGAAAAGTCTTGGTTAGTTCAGTTGGCTATAGGAACCAAGAGGAAAGTCACTGAGTTGGTTAAGTCCTGTTCGATGGACATGAAGGGATTGAGCACGAAGGCTGAATTGAATATTCTGCCTTTAGGCTCTTATGATTGTTTAATTGGGATGGACTAGTTGGACCAACACCATGCCCTCCTAGACTGTCATAACAAGGAATTTACATGCCTGGATGAGGAGGGGAATCGAAAAACAGTCGAAGGAATTCCTAGAGCTGTGGTTGTTAGAGAAATCTCAGCAATGCAGTTGAAAAAGTGCTACATGAAAGGATGTCAATTGTTTGCAGCCCATGTGGAGGAAGCATCCAAAGATGAAGTCTCAAATATTGGAGACCATGCGGTACTAACAGATTTTGAAGATGTATTTCAAGAGGTACCCAGACTACCTCCAAAGAGAGATATCAATTTCTCTATAAATTTGATGCCTGGAGCAGCTCTAGTGTTGAAAGATCCTTATAGAATAAGTACGCCAGAGCTGAAAGAGTTGCAATTGCAGCTTGAAGAGCTTCTAAAGAAGGGGTACATTCACCCAAGCATGTCACCTTGGGGTGCCTTGGTATTGTTCGTGAAGAAGAAGGATGGGACATTGAGGCTGTGCATTGATTTCATACAGTTGAACAAAGTAACTGTCAAGAACAAGTATCCTCTGTCGAGGATCGACGATCTTTTCGATCAGTTGAAAGGTGAGAAAATATTTTTGAAGATAGATCTCAAATCAGGATATCACCAGGTAAGAATAAAGGATGAAGATATCAGCAAGACCGCCTTTAGAATGAGGTATGGTCATTACGAGTTCATAGTAGTGCCATTTGGACTATCAAACGCACCTATTGTTTTTATGTCCTTGATGAATGGTGTATTCAGAGACTATCTAGACAAGTTTGTCATAGTCATCCTGAATGAAATTTTGGTGTATTCCAAGTTAGAGGAAGAGCATGAAAAACACCTGAGGATGGTGCTGCAAGTGTTGAGAGAACACCAGCTGTATGCCAAGTTCAAAAAATGCTTGTTTTATCAAAGGAAGATCCATTACTTGGGGCACATTATTTCAGAAGAAGGGATCGCCGTGGATCCTGAGAAAGTTGAGGCCATCAGAGAATGGTCAGCGCCAAGGAATGTGGTCGAAGTTAGATCCTTTATGGGTCTAGCAGGCTATTACAAAAGGTTTATCGCAGGGTTCTCAAAGATAGCTCACCCTATCACTTCCTTGCAAAGGAAGGAGGAAAAGTTTCAGTGGACCAAAGAATGTGAGAAAAGTTTCCAGCGATTGAATCAACTGCTAACTAGCACTCCAATATTGAGGATTGTAGATCCAAATGTGGATTTCGTGGTGTGCACAGATGCGTGTAAAGAAGGGTTGGGAGGATTTTTCAGTCAAAATGGATTTGTAATTTGTTATGAGTCTAGGAAGCTGAAAGTGCACAAAAAGAGTTATGCCACTCACGATTTGGAGTTGGCAGCAATCATTCATGCTCTGAGGAAATGGAGGAATTACCTCATGGGAAGGAGGTTTGAACTCAGAACAGACTATAACAGTTTGAAATATTTGTTTGATCAGCTAACCTTAAATGCTAAACAAAGTAGGTGGATGGAATTTTTATGTGAGTATAAATTTGAGATCAAGCATATCAAAGGAAAGGAGAATAAAGTGGTTGATGCACTCGGCAGGAGGGTGCATGAATTACATGCTACAGCCATTAGCATGTATCAGAATGTGGTGTGCACAGATGCATGTAAAGAAGGGTTGGGAGGAGTTTTTAGTCAGAATGGATTTGTAATTTGTTATGAGTCCATTAAGCTGAAAGTGCACAAAAAGAGTTATGCCACTCACGATTTGGAGTTGGCAGCAATCGTTCACGCTCTGAGGAAATGGAGGCATTACCTCATGGGAAGGAGGTTTGAACTCATAATAGACTATAACAGTCTGAAATATTTGTTTGATCAGCTAACCTTAAACGCTAAACAAAGTAGGTGGCTGGAATTTCTGTGTGAGTATGAGTTTGAGATCAAGCATATCAAAGGAAAGGAGAATAAAGTGGTTGATGCACTCAGCAGGAGGGTGCATGAATTACATGCTACAACCATTAGCATGTATCAGACTGATATTAAAAGTAGAATTCTGGAGGCTGCAAATGTAGATCTACAGTATAGAGAATCGGTAGCCAAGCTACAACATGGTAAGATGCCATAAAAGATAGAAACTTATAAATTGGAAACCGATGGAATACTTTTGTACAAGAACAAAATTTTTGTACCCAATGTCCAGTGCTTGAAATAGATGATTTTGCAGGAGATGCATAATGTGCCGTATGCAAGGCACCCTGGATATCAGAAAATAATAGCAGCGGTCAAGAGCCATTACTTTTGGCCGGGTCTGAAGAGAGAGATCGCTAAATACATCTCCAGATGTATGGAGTGCCAGAAAGTTAAAGATGAGCATAGGCACCCAGCAGGGTTGCTGCAACCTTTACCCATTCCTGAATGGAAGTGAGAAGTGGTGATAATGGATTTTATTATAGGATTTCCCAGAACAAGCATGTTGCATGATTCAATCATGGTGGTGGTGGACAAGCTTACAAAAGATGCCCATTTTATTCCACTGAAAACTACTCACAAGGTAGCATATGTTGCCGATATTTTCATAAAGGAAGTGGCACAATTGCATGGAATTCCTAAAATGATTGTGTTCGACAGAGACACGAAATTCACCTCAAATTTCTGGAAAGGATTCAGAACGAATATGAACTTTCGTACAGCTTATCATCTTGAGTCTGATGGATAGACATAGAGGTGAACAGAGTAATAGAAGACATACTGAAAATGTATGTGATGGAGAATTCATCAAGATGGGAAGACTACCTGCACTTGGTAGAATTCGCCTACAACAATGGGTATCATGCATCATTGAAGATGAGCCCATTTGAAGCACTTTATGGAAGAAAGTGCAATACTCCAGTGAGATGGGATAATCCAACTGATAGAGTAGTAGTTGGGCCAGAGTTGCTCAAGGAGATGGAGGACCAAATGATAAAAATTAAGCAGAATTTGAAAGCTGCCCAGAACAGGAAGAAATGTTATGTTGATAAGAACAGAACCCACAGGGAGTTCAAAGTGGGTGATCATGTTTTCCTGAAAGTGAAAGCTAGCAGGAGTTCCCTGAAGCTGGGAAGTTGCACCAAGTTGGTAGCCAGATTTTGTGGGCCATTTGAAATCCTGGAAAGGATTGGGCCAGTTGCATATATGGTTGCATTACCTGCATCTATGACTATACATAATGTGTTTCATGTTTCATTGCTTAAGAAATATATACCAGATGCTAATCATGTTATCGATTGGAATGTGATTCAGGTGGAACAAGAAGGTGTCCTACAAGTGCATCCTGTGCGCATATTGGACAGGAAAAACAAGCATCTCCGGAATCGAGCTATAGGGATTGTAAAGGTCCAGTGGACCTGGTACGGTCCTGAGGTGCGACATGGGAGAATGAAGATGCTATGCGGGCAGAGTACCCACATATTTTTGTAAATTTTTAAAAGCTTGCAGATGCAGTGTAAAGTTGCACTAAGGTTAGTGAAAAAATAAGGGGAGGGGATTGTAATGTCCCCAAGGTCGAGCCCTATTGTAAATCATGTCTATGAAGTATAAAGCTTGCATTATTAATTGTAATTATGTTTTATAGGATGGTGAGCCAAGTTTATATAAGATGGTGGGCTTATGTGTTATTAGGATGGAGAGCCTAAGAGTTAAGGTCGGGAGCCTACTTTTGTATATGTAATCATGTAGAACATTAATAAAAATATAAACACCACTGCGTGGAGACCAACCACGATGAATGAATGATGGGGGACTAAGCTTCCACAGAGTAGGTAAGGGATTGGGGGCTGGAAGGTTGGAAAGAGAGGCTAAGTGTTGAGCCTAGGGGCTAATCTTAGGGGCTTAAGTCCTTGGGAATAATATTTTATTATTATTCCAAAAGCCATGTGAAATATATGTTTTGTCCTAAGTTCCTGGAGAGGAATGCATGGTAATGGAGTGCATGCAGCTTCATGGGTGACATGTGTCGACCCAAGCACATGCAGTTAAAAAAATTGCGGAAGTCAGTCGTGGGGGGGGGGGTGGTTCGGTCATTCTAACATCCTCCGCCTGAGTTCAAGGTGATGCTCGTCTGAACCCATTTTGCCTCTACATCTACATTTTCTTACCTGCACACCATGAAGGAAACCCTCACGGGAAAATTGTTTGCTCTTGCATTTTTCCATTATCCACCTGAGTCGCTTTGCCATTTCCCATCCTTCATGATTTCTGCTTAGCTCTACGATCGACCTCTGTGTTGATTCCTTGTCATGCACCCTGAAACTAGTGGCAAACTCGTGGACTGAGTCGTGTCTCCTATGCAGTCCGAGCACCCTATAAATGTCTGAACCGTGATGTGTCTTAGTGTAGACTGTTGTCGTTTTTGGATGTCCATGCCCAAATTTCTGTTGCTGTTGTCACTGTGAGTTAACCGAATTGCTATTGTTGTTGTGGTTATCCTCACCATGCAGGAATTGAGTTAGAAGGGGGCTGAAGAACTGATTTTTATGGCCCTTAGATGAAGAGGCAGTATGTCATGCCTGTGAGAAGCTATTTCCAGGTGAAGGAGTCTACTAGGAAGTGGTATTCTTCCAGAGAGAGTCCAACACTAGCTGCGAAGCTCTAAGGCTTCCTAATCCGGCCTGTTGCCAAGACCCAGAGAGGGAGGTGAAGCACTGATGGACTGTGCTTGTGAAGGTGTATACTCCCGGGCAGAACAGGCATGTGGGGAATGAGAGTTCGTGAGTAGTGGGTGTAAGAAAGCATCACGGGAAGAATCCTTCCAGTTATTCTATGCATTTTCCCCTGTAACCTCAGCCTAGACTAGGATTCCTTGCCTTGGGTGGAGCTTAGTCCCAGCTCGGGGGTGACCCATTGTTGAGCATGATGAGCAGCATGGCCTAAAACTGGGAGGTTCGTGGAAGGCCTGCACGTAGTTGGTGGAATTACCACGGTTTCAAAGATAAGTATCAACTTATGCTTAATATTATGTTTTACATGCCTGTGATGCTTATATGTATCATGTATTCTGTTGTGCATATGAATTATTGTTAATGCCAAATATTATTTATGTTAGCAGTAATCTTGTGCTTACTCTGAGTTAAATGTGTTTAATATGAATTAAATGCATGTTATTAATTTAGTATGAGAATGATGTTGTTCTGCACAGTAGCGTTTGCCCGGCCAGTGGGATGACGACCAGGGGGTGTTTAAAATGATGACCGGGCAAGCCACACATTAGTTTACCCAAGTACCAACCCCATACAACATTGCGTAGCCACAGTATAATACTGTGCAACAACCGTATAATACCGTGTAACCACAATACAACACAGTGCAGTCTCAGTACAATACCGCACAATACAATCAGGTGCCTCAGTATAATGCGCCACGAGGATATCGATGTGGCTACATAGGCGAAGGAAAAGAAAGAGGAGGCTTTGGAAGAGGTAGAGGACCAGTGGTATGCCACAACTATCAACAACCAAGACACTATGCAAGAGAATTTCCACTTCCATCAACAACTTGTATGTATTTTCGCGCATCTAATCATGACACGAAAGAATGTCATACATTACTAGGGAAGATCCAGGAAAAGAGGAATCAGAACAATCAGAATGTTCAATGGATTTTAGCAGAAGCGAGGGACAATGAAAGAAACATCAACATAGTTACACACGGAGGAGATAAAACAGGAAATGACACAGTCCAACAAGATCCAATACAACATCAGTGGGTGAAGAAGAATGTCGAACCAAGGAAACAATTCGACATGCAAAACGAGAAGGAAACATTTAATCAAGCCAAAAAAGAATATTTGAAGCCAGACATCGCGTCGACCTCAAATACGCAGCATAGAAAGGAAGTACCAGAGTATGAGATGCCTCCATTGTTGGATCATACCAAATAAATGTATCCCCTGAGACAACTAAGTACAATCAAAGGATTTTGACAATCATGTGTAAAAATATTAAACGATCCATCCTCTATCAAAATATTACAAAGTATGTTAGAAAGATGTATCATAGAGACAGAAGGAAAACTAGAACATAAAACAATCAATCACCTACATACAAGGAGAAGAACAAGTGGGGAGTTTAGGTTGAATGCCAACATCAGGAATTTCAACATGGGGGATATCATACTGGATCTAGGATCTGAAGTCAATGTATTACCCAAGAAGACATGCCAATGTATGGGAGAGCCCACTTTAGTATATTCACTCATTCAGCTAAAACTAGAAAACCAACACAGAGTTCTACCAATTGGGAGACTGAAAGGAGTGATAGTAGACCTGGATGGAGTGCACACTAAAGATGAATTCGAAGTAATAGAGATAGTGGATGGCACAACACCATATCCAACATTACTGRGATTGGATTGGGTGTTTGATAACCAGGCCATAATAAATTTAAAGACATGGAAAATGACATTGAGTCAAGAGAATACAGGGTCATTTMACCATAAGACCCATCATAAGGGGAGACATTTGTRGAGCCTACTTGCTTGAAATTGGAGGAAATCAACCAATTGCATAGGAAAACTGTGCAAGATGAGGATTACRTGAACCCGACTACAGATGGGATACTAAGTTGGCGGAGCAATACTTCATGTGYGTCAGACTCAGATATAGATGTAGAGAACTAGCAATAGAGACTAGATGAGGTTTCTGCAAAAACATGCACAAGAATAGACCACGCAGTAAGATGGGTAGGTATAGAGATAAGGGAACCACCCAGTTTCCATAGGGTAAACRATCTAGAAGCATTTTTGACACATTATGAAGATGAAGTGTTAGAAAATCAGAGACTTTCAGCACTCAATATACCACTCAAGGCCACACCTGCAAGAGGGTGGGGCACACACAAAGAAACAATCAAGGATTGGTACCAATGTAAGCGGTTACTGCACATAAGGTTTGGCACAAAATGGAGAAGCAACCTACAATAGAAGTATGATGGACAGGGGGCACTAGCGGAATTTCACATGGAGAAGTGTAGAGCACTATGGAAAATGAAACCCCTAGAGGAATGGCCTCATCATTTCGTACATACCTTAGAGGGCATCCCATCAAACTAGTATACAAACCAGGAACTACGCAGAGGAACTACGAGCTAACCAATACTACAACAAAATTTTACAGTCACTTTCTCATTCAAGCATGAGAACCCCAACATAGATGCATCACTTAAACAAATAAAAGGGGTGATATTCATTTAGGAACCAGAAGTTGAACTCATAACAGAGGAACAACAACAGAACATATAGACAGTGAAAGAACTATTGTCATGCTACCATGTGCAGGAAGAAGTACCATAGGAAGACAACCCACACAATATTCATATTGAGGAAGAGGAAGGTGAAAGAGAAGTGGAAGTTCCACCTCTAGAATCAGATGTAATTGTTGTGCCAATCAAGGTGAATAAAGCCAACATTGGGACAGTTGAGAATCCCAAAATGGCCAGCATTGGAGACTACTGGGATGAGAAAACAGTAGAAATCATAACGGAGTTACTATGCGAGTACAATGACCTATTCCCCACAATGTTTACAGAAATGAAGGGCATGCTAGGAGAGCTAGGTGAAATGAATATACTACTCAAAGCTAAGGCAAGACCACTCAGACAATGACCATACATACTAAATCCGATATATAAGCAACAATTCAAAGCCGAGATTGATAAGATGCTTGAAGTCAGCATCATAGAACCTATGGAACAATCAGAATGGATAAGCCTGATGGTAGTTCAGGAGAAAATACAAGGTCGGATAAGAATATGCATCGACTTGAGGAAGCTGAATGATGCATTCCTACATGACCCATTCCCTACACCCTTCACGCATGATGTGTTGGAGAATGTAGGAGGATAGGAAGTTTATTCATTCACTGACGGATTTTCAAGATATCATCAGATAAAGATAGCATCGAAAGACAGATAAAATAACACTTTTTATACGGAATGGGGATCCTACCAGTACACAGCCATGCCGTTTGGACTTAAGAATGCACCAACAATATTTTCCAGAGTAGTCATAGCTGCATTTAAAGAATTTATCCACCAGTTTATAGAGGTATACTTGGATGATTGGACAATATATAGCCTATTGAAATACCATGTAGAGGTCTTGCGACTGATAGAAATATGAAGGTAGTTCCAGATATCATTAAACATCAAGAAGTGCATCTTCAGAACACCGTTTCAGATACTATTAGGCCATATAGTATGAAAGCAAGGTTTACTAGTAGATCTTGCCAAAATTGCAGTCATTGTTAACCTACCACCACAAAAAATAGTCTGTCAACTAAGAGCAACATTGGGACACACATGATACTACATAAAATTTATCAAAGGGTACGCGTAGATCACCGTGCCAATGGAGAAACTTTTAAGGAAAGATACAAAGATTCAGTGGAATGACGATTGTCAACACGGTCTGGATACACTGAAAGAAAATATGGTAATAATGCCAATACTAGTATTCCCAGACTGGGAGAAGACATTCCACGTACATGTAGATGCATCGGCCATAGCACTTGGAGTTATTTTGGTGCAGCCAGGAGCAATAGAATAGCATCCTATAGCATTTGCTTACAGAAAACTGTCAGAATCAGAGCATAACTACAACACTACAGAGAGGGAAGGCCTAGCTATGGTCTACGTGCTGCAGAAGTTCAGGAATTACTTACTGGGAAAACATTTTAAGATGTTCACAAACCATTCAACACTTAAGTACCTAGTCAACAAGCCAGTGTTGGGGGGAAGAATCTGTCGATGGTTACTGTTATTTCAAGAATTTGATTTTGATGTAATAGTCAAGCCAGGGAAGTTGAACGCAAGACCTGACCACCTATCAAGGGTCATGAATGGAGAAGAACCTACAAATTTAGAGGATAACTTTATGGACACATAGTTATTTTCAGTCTGGATCACCGATGAATACTTCACAAACATCATCCAATACTTGAGTATAGGGTCTGTGCTAAAGGAATATAACACTGTGCAGAAGAAAAACCTAGTAGTGTGGGTTTCATACTATCAGCTGACTCTAGGACACCTATACAAAGTGGGCGCAGATAGCATCTTGTGAAGATATGTGCTAGAACATCAAAGACCGAGGATTTTAGTAGAAGCCCATGAAGGAATAGCAGGAGAACATTACGCAGGGAAAGCTACTGCACAGAAGGTATTGAGCATAGGACTATGGTGGTCGACCATTCATAGAGACTCAAAAGAGTATTTCCAAATATGTGATGTATGTCAGAGAGTTGTTAAACCAAATAGAATGGATGAGATGCCCCTGTTGTTAGCGTCGAAAGTCACTCCTGGATTGCTTGCAGGAGTAGAGCCCGACACCCATCAGTTTAATGTCATGGTTTGTTTATAAAAGGATGATCAAATGGAGATAAACACTCGAGGAGATATCACTCTAACTCATGGACTGGGTCTGGTACATAAGTAACAAAGGAGGTCTCAACCTAATTTCAGCCAGTGGGTTGATTAAAAGATGAACAGGTGGAAGAATTAGTAAGAAAAGTAAACAAACTACTTTGGGCAACAGGCTTTCGGCAGTTTGCAGAAGAAAGAATCTGAATGCAAACTCCACTTGGTTCAGGGTCTCAAGAGACTGAATGGGGACTTGACTGGATCCTCCAATTCCAAGTCACACAGCGTTGGGAAAATCACAGGAACCAATTAGAGACGACGCAATTGTTACAGTGATCCATTACAACATCATCCTATAACAGCTACAGCTTGACTGGATCCTCCAATTCTGAGTTGCTCTAACACAGTGTAAACATAGGAATGAAAGAAACTGGCATTCATAAAGCAAGAAGTCTCAAAAATCCATACATAAACAGATTAACAGTGCTTCGTTAAAACTTTACAACCGGGAGCTCTGCTCAACCATCGATGCCTTACAAATTACAAAGACTGAGTTTATATACTCAGAGGAAATTTACTTACAGAGGCGCGTGCGATCATATGAAGCTTGGTGTCCCTTCAGCGAAAATCGGGTGGGCTTTCTCTGTCAGACGCCTCCTTAACTGCAAAATGGCTCTTGCAGGGGGGAAGTAGCTGAGCTAGTAAATGCTGATTTAGTGTGTGCAGACCTCTTCTGGCTAGTTGAGGACTCAGCATGGCTTCTTTGAAGAACTGGGTACACAAGACCCTCTCGAGCAGATCGCTTGCCAGACCTTCCATACCTTACACTTAATGCATGAGAAGAGGTTTCACCAACCCCTTCTCTTCTTTATTTACTCCAAGCGAAGGCCGAGAGCGGGATCACATCAGATGGTACCTGGAGATCGAGAAAATATTTTCGACGACTGGACTCGGCGCCTTTGGACCCTTTCAGCGCAGTTCCTTTCTTTCCCAAGTGACTATGGGCTATGACCCCGTGCTTATTCCCAAAGCGCTTTCGGCATTCACGAATGGAAGGAGGTAATCCTTTCTTCTTGTAGTCGCGATGAGTGAAACACCGAGACGGCTTAATCTGGCGCCACGCGCCCCTCCGGATCCGATGGTTCTTAATTATCCCGACAATGCTGTGGGCCCCAGGTCCTGGACGCTCTCGTCACTTCGTGCATCGGGGAAAGATGGAGTTGTTCCTTGCGTTTCGAAATCGCGATGCACGAAGGGGCAATAGAACCTAATCACGCATCACGTATCTTTATTTTGATCGGATGACCCAAAACCTTCTCGACGATACCGTGGGCCCATCCTTAAAATCTCTTTTTACTTCGCAATTCGCGAGTTCGCGAGTCAAATACCCTTGGCTTCCCCTTTCTAAACTCTCGCTCCCTGAGATAGCGATACGAACCGAATGCCTTCCTGGTCAGTGCTCTTTACATGTAACCGTCGACCAGGGCCCAAGGACTAACGCCTCTCACAATTCGCGGCTTCGCGAGTTGGAGTATCAAACTTTGGCATCCTCCCCTCGCGAAGTCCCGAGACACGATGGTCAGCGCAGGTTGACCCCCTCCGGGCACTTTCGTAACTCGCAATCTCGTGCAACCAAAAGACATGGTCCGCCCTTCGAACTCACGAGCCCCAAGTTCGAGAAACAACTGCTACGCTGATACTGATCGCAATTGATGCCCCTTGAAAACATTTTTGCACTATACTTGGAGCAACTCAGTTAGTCTTCATTTTCCCATCAACTGTTGTTCTGCTCTGTCGCCGGAGATTGAAATGCCCGCTCACTTGATTTTAAGTCCAAAAAGAACTTCTCTTGTGTGCTGCGCTCAAGCGTTTTTCGTGCCACTTGTAGATCTGAACACTCTTAGGCCCGAGACAAGTAATGTCTCTAACATTAGACTCCACGGGGGATAGAGTCGTCCCTGTGATGCTCTAAGAACTCCTTCTGCAGCTTCAGTGCCTTGCTTTGGGCTATGGAGTCACTTATTAAGCTGAAAACATGCAAAAAATAAAATAACCAAAGAAGTAAAGGACAATAGTTACAAACAAAAGGAGCCGTCAAAGGCTCAAAAGAAACATTTCTTCAGAAAATGCCCATTCACTAGGTTGTTGAAAGCTTGTTCGCAATCCAGACCTTGCAACCCGTATGTATTGTTTGAGAAAACCTTAGAGATTTTGAAGGGGCCGGTCCAGAGGGCGTCAAACTTGTCGTGTTTGCCTTCATCCTGCCTGGGGGCATCCCACTTAAGTACCAAATCCCCGATCTCGAACTCTTTCTTCCTGACCTTCCTGTCAAAAGCCTGCTTGATTTTTTGCTGACGACTATAAGCTGCGTCTCTCACTTGTTCCCTGATCTGCTGCACTTACACTATCTGATGAATTCTTCTGCTCATATGATCTAGTTCTCCCTCGTAGTCTTGAAAGAACTTTGCCATAAGTAAGGCGAGCTGGGTAGGGAAAACTGCCTCTGATCCATAGACCAGCTGAAACGACGAAGTGCCCAGAGATTTCTTCGTTGTCACACGATCAACCCATAAAGAAAACTTCAGCTTCGAATCCCAGGCCCTTTTGTTGTCTTCCAACAGTTTCTTGATGATCCTTATTAGGCTTTTGTTGGAGGACTCTGCTAAACCATTGCCCTGGGGATAGTAGGGAGTGGAGTGAATTAATGAGATCTGGAACTGCTCGTAGAAATTAATTAAAGGCTCAGACTTGAAAGAAGCAGTGTTATCGGTGACGATCCTACTGGGACAGCCAAATTTGGCTATGATATCCTCCAGGAAGCTGATAATTACTTTGTGTGATGTGCTTCTGGTGGGGACATCTTCTATCCACTTGGTGAAATAATCTGTTGTAGTCAGGATCCATCTGTGCTGACCACTTGAGGGAGGATGAATTTCTCCGATGATGTCCAACCCCCACTGCTGAAAAGGTGCTGAAGCTACTATAGGCTTCAATGACAGCGATTTGAGTTGTTGTTTTCCTGAGAACTTTTGGCACTTGATGCAAGCTCCGATTTCTCTGCAGATGTCCAGGAATAAAGTGGGCCAGTAATATCCAGCTCGGAGTATCTTGTGAGTTGTGGTCTTCCAGAAATGGTGACCCCCACAAAGGCCACTGTGGAAATCAAATGTAACCCGTTGGGCTTCTTGTGGGTCCAAGCACCTTAAAAATACCCCTAAAGGATCTTTCCAATACAAGGTTTGGTCAATGAGGCAATATCTGACCGCCCTGAGCTTGAGAGCTCTTGCCTTGCTTCTTTCCATGCCATCAGGAGGCCTCAATTCTTGCAGAAAATACAAGATATCCTTGTACCAGGGGCATGATGCTAGCAATAAAGAACCTTGGGAACTCTTGCTAGATGACTCGGCTTGCTCATTGATGAATTTAACCCCCAAGGTCTTGCAATTAGATTCGGCCAGCAACTTGGCCAAACCCTTCCCCTTTATCAACTTGGTGGGCTTAATCTCCAGATCAAACTCTAGGATCTTGGTGATCCATTTACCTCTCCTCCCGTCTATGTCAGGCTATATAAGAATGTCCTTCACAGAGGCGGAAGGAACGCATGCAGTGAATTTTGAGTGCAAGACATAGACTCTGAAAGCTTTGAGAGATTTCACTAAGGCATAGGCCTGCTTTTCCATGATCTCGTACCAGAGTTCAGCATCTCTCAATGCCTTGCTGAAGAAGGCAATAGGTTTCTCTTTCCCTTGATCATTTTTCTACAACAAGACTACTGCTACTGTATCACAAGAAGCAAAAGAAAAAATCAGGAAATATTTAAAATAATCAGGACTAACTAGCATAGGTGCCTCAATCAACACCCTCTTTATTTTGACAAAAGATTCCCTGGGTTCAGTAGTCCATTTCACTTCATTACCCTTCCTGAGCATGGCTGTGATGTGTTTCACCAGCTTAGCAAAATTAGAGACAAATCTCCTCATAAAATTTATCTTCCCCAAAAAGGCCAGAACTTCCTTCTTAGACTTGGGAAGTGACAGGGTCTGAAGTGCTTCTACCCTACTAGGGTCAATCCTTACTCCCTCTGCTGACACTATATGGCCTAATAGCTTCCCTTATTTCATATCAAACAAAGATTTCTTGGGTTTTAAAGATAGGCCAAACCTCTGACACTTCGGGAAAACCTTCTTCAAGTGGCAGCAATGCTCCTTGTCTGTCCTGGAGAAGACCGTGATGTCATCCAGATAAATTCCTACAAACTGGTCCTTTTCTCCAATGAAGGCTATGTCCATGGCTCGCTGAAATGTTTCTCCTGCATTCATCAATCCGAACGGCATTTTGGCATACATGAACGTGCCCCAAGGAGTGGTGAAGGCCATTTTTTCCCTATCCTCAGGCATGACTGATATCTGATTGTAACTAGAAAAGCCATCGATCATGGATATTCTAGATGTGCCAGTGATCTTCTGTAATATGTGTTCCATGTTGGGCAGGGGATAATTGTCTTTCTTTGAGCTTATGTTCAGGTTCCTGAAATCAACGTAGAGTCTGATTTCCCCACTCTTCTTTCTTACCAGCACCAAATTGGCCACCCAATCGGAATATCTCAAGGGGACAATGATTTGGGCATCCAACARCTTCTTCACCTCTTTCTCCATGACAGGTAGCAACATGGGATTTATCTGTCTTAGCTTCTGCTTGAATGGCTTAGCCTCTTCTTTTAGTGGGATCTTGTGCTCAATGACAGATGTGTCATACGTTTTGAGGTCTTCGTAGGTCCATGCAAATACATCAACAAATTCCTTCAGCAACTCATCATATTCAGCCCTCTGTTCCTCGGTCAAACTCTTTGACAACTTGACAAACTTAGGCTCCCCCACTGTGCCAATGTTGCACTTAGCTATGTCAGCATCATCACCTGAAACTCTGCCCTTTACTACCACATCATTCCCATCGAATAATATTTCTAATGGGACTAGTCCCCTTGGAATGTAATTKCTAGACAACTAAATAATGTCATGCTTTTCTATTTTACTCAGTAACTCACCCCCATCCAACCTTTCCTCAGAGACGGAATCTTGATCAATATGCAGCTCTGAAAACTCTTCGATAGTCTCCAAAAAATTCTTGATCTCAAGATCATCCTCAAACACCTTCCAATGCTTGACATTGTCAGGTATGGAGGGTCTGTATTTTACTTCTACATCATACCTAAGCTTGGGTGGCAAGGGTACTTTGAAATTGCTTGTTGATGTAGCCAAAGAATCTGCCATTGTATTTTCCTCTCTTGGGATGAAAGAAATGTTAAACGCTGAGAAGAAACTGTCAATTAGGTCCCATACCACATTTCTATAATTTCTGAGTCAAGGATGCTTGGCCTGATAAGCGCTCTGGATCTGCTGGACTACCAACTCGGCATCTCTGAACACTGCTACCTCCTGAATTCCCATTTCCCTGGAGGCTCTTAATCCTAGGATAAGAGCCTCATACTCTGCCACATTTTGGTGGTTTCGAATTCCAGCTTATATGACAGGGATATGGTCTCCTGAGCAGGTGACACTAAAACCACCCTAGCTCCAGTGCCTTCTCAGGAACAGGCTCCATCAAAAAAAAAATTCCAGATTGGGGTGGCGGAGGGAGGAACTTCAGGGGAAACAATGGGCTACTTTCTGAGTTTCAGAGGAGGCTTGGGGGCATGGGTGAGCTGCAGTAAACTGGAGCCTAAATCAGTGTCCAAGGAAAAGATGGGATGATTGGTAGGGTTGGCTTCATCACTGATTATGTAGGCCAGTTGGGCTTCCCTGTATAGTCTTCTATGCACTCCTTCGAACACTGGGATGGTAGCATATGTGAGGTCCATCTGCAGGGTTCCCCCCAGTATTTTTATCCAAGATCTTGACAACAACATACCGAACTTGGGGGGAACATCGGCCACTACAATATCCATGACCACACTTTTCATGGGCAGTTGAAACAAGGTCACCACCACGTCTTTAATAACTCCAAGACACTGAACTCTCCTAAAGTCAAAAGAATAGAGGTCATGATAAGATCGGGTGACTTCTATCCCTAGTTCTTCCATGACTTTTTTGGGCATGAGGTTGTGAGAGGCCGCTGAATCCATCAAGCAGTTGTGCAACACTTTATCATGTATGTTCAAAGATGTGTAGAAGGGAGGGGATGAATCATCTCTATATTCTACCATGGGACCTAGGACAACTGCTGGCTTTTCATCTTGGAGGTTTATGGAATCTGTGGGAAGGCATGAGGCTTCAGACTATAAAATATCAGAGAATCATTTTTTAAATTCTCCATGTTTAATTCGCTCGGTGAGGGGCATAGGGATTCTAATCTTTTGAACTTCATGCTCGAAATTAAAAGAAGATGCAGGCTTTGGAATTTATCTTATTTCAGTAACATGACTATGGACAGTGGGAGAGAGGGGTTGAGCCTTCTTACCTCTATGAGTGTCTGCTACTTCATTAGCAGGTTTCTCTGTTCTAGCGGACCGCTCAGGAATATCATGGGCTGTTGTCTTTTTGTCGGACCTCAGGTTTTACCTGCCTCAACCTCCGCTCACCTTGTCTCCTTTGCTCAATTCATTTAGATGACTGTTCATGAGTGACTCTTCGTATGATGATTGAGTCAAATGAGGGAAAGGGGGAGTCTCTCCGAAGAAATGGATTTTAGGATCAAGTTCCTTTGCTCCTTCTTGTTCTTCCTTGGTTACGAAACTGTTTTGAAAAGGGGCTTGAATTTTCTGGTCGTCTCTGTCTCTTCCCCTTTCTCTCTGCATAGCCGGGGGAGTAAAATTGTTTGGCTTCCTAAACCTCCTTTTTTTTCGGTGTTCTGAGGGCCCTTGTATGCTTTCCTCCCTTCCACTTTCATTCTTTCCATCTCTGCGGACAGAGACTTCACCATCCTGGTCAGTTCGTCCACTTGCGAGTGAGGCACCGATGGGCCAGAAGTCGAGGCTTCGGATCTTCCCTTACTTCTATCAGCGTCAGCCTTGTTCCTCTGTCTATTGGATGCTAATACATTAGACTCCACTTTTATGGCCACATATTACATTTGAGCTAAGGAGGTGGCTCTTCTTTCTCTCAGTAACATACATAAATCGGGGTCAAACGCGCTAGCATAAGAAATCTTGGCTGAGGCTTCTGAAGGATTTATTTCGGCAGGAATCTTACTATACATCTTATTGAATCTTTTGGAGAATTTAGAGACAGATTGTCCTTCTTCTTTCTTCAGAGACCCGAACTCTGTCATGTAATACATGAAATCCTTCCTATCTCCCCACTGCCTCAGGAAAACACTATCCAGGGCTTCAATTCCAGCAATAGATCTGGGGGCCAATCCTCTAAACCATTTCCTCACCTTGCCATCTAGGCTATGGACGAAGACTCTCATCTAGACATCTTCATTTTCAATGTTTAGGTTGTCTTCATAATAGTAGAAAGCAACCAGGTGTTCTTCCGCAGTTACATCCCCTTCCCTAGTGAACTTGGGCATGTATTTCAAGTAGTCTCCAACAGGGAGAGGATTCATAGGATGGGGTAGGATTAAGGGCACATATCTAGCAATGACTACAGTGTCCATTCTATTTGGAGGGGGATTAGCACCAGCCATAGGAATATAAGGTGGAGGAGAACTTGGAGGGGAAGGAGTTCGTGAAGGGGCTACCAGGAATGAGTCTCGAAGTGGAGTGGGGAACAAGAGAGGATTCAAGGAGAAGGCTAACGAGCCCAAGTCGGCAGGAGCTCCTCTTTGTGCAGGGGTGGGGAAATATTTTGTAGTCCCAGGTCTACGCCAAGGAACAACTTCAGAAGAGAGAGGAGTGACAAGGATTTATTCCTCCAATCCCAAATCAGGAGGGGAAAACTCAGCAGGAACACTCCCAAAATTCAAGAAACGGGAAACCTCTGAGGGAGGTCTATTAAGAAACTGAGGAGGAGAAAAAGGAGTTCTCACAGAAGGAGATGGCGGATTATATGTTTCAGCGATGGAAACTTCTTCTACAGATCTCTTTCCTCTTCTGAGAACCACCTCCAGGTCGGCTTCAGGTGTAGCTAGAGGGAGCTGTGGATGAGACCGTGTGTGTCTACCTCTGAAATCCATAATTAATAGAGCAGGTTCTCCCCAGCGGAGTCATCACAATCGAGTCGCCAGGTGCACAGTAGTAATCTTGATAACTCTGATATCTGATGCACCTTCAGAATCAGTTGATCATTGTCGTTCAATCATGGGGAAAATATTCAACTTCGTCCCCGGCAACAGTGCCGGAAATGTTAGCGTCGGAAGTCACTCCTGGATTGCTTGCAGGAGCAGAGCCCAACACCCATCAGTTTAATGTCATGGTTTGTTTATAAAATGATGATCAAATGGAGATAAATACTCGAGGAGATATCACTCTAACTCAGGGAATGGGTCTGTTACGTAAGTAACAAAGGAGGTCTCGACCTAACTTCAGCCAGTGGGTTGATTAAAAGATGAACAGGTAGAAGACTTAGTAAGAAAAGTAAACAAACTACTTTGGGCAACGGGATTTTGGCAGTTTGCAGAAGAAAGAATCTGAATGCAAGCTCCGCTTGGTTCAGGGTCTCAAGAGACTGAAAGGGGACTTGACTGGATCCTCCAATTCCAAGTCACTCAGTGCAGGGAAAATCACAGGAACCGATTAGAGACGGCGCAACTGTTATAGTGATCCATTACAACATCATACTATAACATCTACATCTCGACTGGATCCTCCAATTCCGAGCTGCTCTAACATAGTGTAAACATAGGAATGAAAGAAACTGGCATTCATAAATCAAGAAGTCTCAAAAATCCATACATAACCAGATTAACAGTGCTTCGTTAAAACTTTACAACCGGGAGCTCTGCTCAACCATTGATGCCTTACAAATTACAAAGACTGAGTTTATATACTTAGAGGAAATTTCTTCATAGAGGCGCATGCGGTCATCTAAAGCTTGGTGTCCCTTCAACCAAAATCGGATGGGCTTTCTCTGTCAGACGCCTCCTTAACTGTGCAATGGCTCCTGCAGGGGGGAAGTAGCTGAGCTAGTAAATGATGATTTAGCGTGTGCAGAACTCTTCTGGCTAGTCGAGGACTCGGCATGGCTTCTTTGAAGAACTGGGTACATAGGAACCTCTCAAGCAGACCGCTTGCCAGACCTTACATACCTTACAGTTAATGCATGAGAAGAGGTTTCACCCACCCCTTCTCTCCTTTATTTACTCCAAGCGAATGCCGAGAGCGGGATCGCATCAGATGGTACCTAGAGATCAAGAAAATCCTTTCGGCGACTGGACTCGGCGCCTTTGGACCATTTCAGCACAGTTCCTTTCTTTCCCAAGTGACTATGGGATGTGACCCCGTGCTTATTCCCAAATCACTTTCGACGTTTGTGAATGGAAGGAGGTAATCCTTGCTTCTTATAGTCGCGATGAGAGAAACGTCGAGACAACTTAATCTGGTGCCACGCACCCCTCTGGATCCGACGATTCTGAATTCTCCCGACAATGCTGTGGGCCCCAGGTCCTGGACGCTCTCATCACTTCGCGCATCGGGGAAATATGGAGTTGTTCCTTGCGTTTTGAAATCGCGATGCACGAAGGGGCAATAGAACCTAATCGCGCATCACATATCTTTCTTTTGATCAGACGGTCCGAAACCTTCTCTGCGATATTGTGGGCCCATCCTTAAAATCTCTTTTTACTTCACGATTCATGAGTTCGTGGTTCGAATACCCTTGGCTCCCCCTTTCTAAACTCTCGCTCCTTGAGATAGCGATACGAACCGGGTGCCTTCCTGGTCAGTGCTCTTTACATGTAACTGTTAGCTAGGGCCCAAGGACTAATGCCTCTCACAATTCGTGGCTTTGCAAGTTGGAGTATCAAACTTTGGCATCCTCCCCTCGTGAAGTCCCTAGACGCGATGTTCAGCGCAGGTTGACCCCCTCCGGGAACTTTTCGTAACTCGAAATCTCGCGCAACCAAAATACATGGTCCGCCCTTCGAACTCACGAGCCCTAAGTTTGAGAAACAACTACTCCGCTTATACTGATCGCAATTGACACCCCTTGAAAACATTTTTGCGCTATACTTGGTGTGACTCAGTTAGTCTGCGTTTTACCATAAACTGTTGTTCTGCTCTATCGCTGGAGAATGAAATGCCCACTCACTTGATTTTAAGTCCGAAAATAACTTCTCTTGTGTCCTATGCTCAAGCGTTTTTCACGCCACTTGTAGATCTGAACACTCTTAGGCCCGAGACAAGTAATGTGTCTAACACCTACGACCATAGGTAACTTTACAGGTATTTGAAAAATGGTAAATAAATTTCGTGGGACCAATTAACCCACCATCAAAGAGGACATGAGAAAGGTACATTATCACCACAACATAATACCTGACAAGATGGGCAGAAGAAACACCAGTCAAATATTGCAGTGCAGAAACAACAACACACTTCCTATTTGAATATGTGATCACTAGATTCGGTATGCCACAACTATCAACAACCAGGACACTATGCAAGAGAATTTCCACTTCCATCAGTGACTTGTATGTATTTTCGTGCATATGATCATCACACAAAAGAATATCATACATTACTAGGGAAGATCCAGAAAAAGAGGAATCGAAACAACCAGAATGTTCAATGGAGTTCAATAGAAGTGAGGGACGATGAAAGAAACATCAACATAGTTAAGCGCGGAGGAGATAAAATAGGAAACGACACAGTCCAACAAGATCTAGTACAACATCAGTGGGTGAAGAAGAATTTCAAACCAAGGAAACAGTTCAACATGCAGAACGAGAAGGAAACATTTAATCAAGCCAGAAAAGAATTTTTTAAGCCAGACATCGCGTCGACCTCAAATGTGTAGCATAGCAAGGAAGTACCAGAGTATGAGATGCCTCCATTGTTGGATCATACCAAATAAATGTAGCCCCTGGGACAACTAAATACAATCAAAGGATTTTGACAATCATGTGTAAAAATATTAAACGATCCATCCTCTGTCAAAATATTACAAAGTATGTTAGAAAGATGTAGCATAGAGACAGAAGGAAAACTAGAACATAAAACAGTGAATCACCTACATACAAGGAGAAGAACAAGTAGGGAGTTCAGGTTGAATGCCAACATCAGGTATTTCAACATGGGAGATATCATACTGGATCTAGGATCCAAAGTCAAAGTATTACCCAAGAAGACATGGCAATGTATGGGAGAGCCCACATTAGTATATTCACTCATTCAACTAAAACTAAAAAACCAACACAAATTTCTACCAATTGGGAGACTTAAAGGAGTGATAGTAGACCTGGATGGAGTGCGCACTAAAGATGAATTCGAAGTAATAGAGATAGTGGACGACACAACACCATATCCAACATTACTGGGATTGGATTGGGCATTTGATAACCAGGCCATAAAAATTTAAAGACACTGAAAATGACATTTGAGTCAAGAGAATACAGGGTCATTTCACCATTAGACCCATTAGAAGGGGAGACGTTTGTAGAGCTTACTTGCTTGGACTTGGAGGAAATCAACCAATTGTATAGGAAAACTGTGCGAGATGAGAATTATGTGAACCCAACTACAGATGGGATACTAAGTTGGAATAACATTACTTCATGTGCGTCAGACTCAAATATAGGTTTAGAGAACTAGCAATAGAGACTAGATGAAGTTTCTGCAAAAATATTCACAAGAATAGACCGTGCAGTAAGATGAGTAGGTACAACGATAAGGGAACCACCTAGTTTCCATGGGGTAAATGATCTAGAAGCATTTTTGACACATTATGAAGATGAAGTGTTAGAAAATCAGAGACTTTCAGCACTCGATATAGCACTCAAGGCCACACTTGCAAGATGTTGTGGCACACACAAAGAAACAATCAAGGATTGGTACCAATGTAAGCAGTTACCACGCATAAGGTTTGACGTAGAATGGAGAAGAAACCTACAATAGAAGTATGATGGACAGGGGGCACTAGAGGAATTTCACATGGAGAAGTGTAGCACGCTATGGAAAATGAAACCCCTAGAGAAATGGCCTCAATATTTCATACATACCTTAAATGGCATCCCAACAAACTGGTATACAGACCAGGAACTGAACAGAGGAACTACGAGCTGGCCAATACTACAAAAAAAATTTACAGTCACTTTTTCATTCAAGCATGAGAACCCCAACATAGATACATCACTTAAACAAATAAAATGGGTGATATTCATTTAGGAACCAGAAGTCGAACTCATAACAAAGGAACAACAACAAAACATACAGACAGTGAAAGAACTGTTGTCATGCTACCATGTACAGGAAGAAGTACCATAGGAAGACAACCCGCACAATATTCATATTGAGGAAGAGGAAGGCGAAAGAGAAGTGGAAGGTCCACCTCTAGAATCAGATGTAATTGTTGTGCCAATCAATGTGAAGAAAGCCAACATTGGGATAGTTAAGAATCCCAAAATGGCCAGCATTGGAGACTACTAGGATGAGAAAACAGTAGAAAGAATAACGGAGTTACTATGTGAGTACAATGACCTATTCCCCACAATGTTTATAGAAATGAAGGGCATGGTAGGAGAGCTAGGTGAAATGAATATACTACTCAAATCTGAGGCAAGACCAATCAAGCAATGGCCATACAGACTAAATCTGATATATAAGCAAAAAGTCAAAGCTGAGATCGATCAGATGCTTGAAGTCGACATCATAGAACCTGTGGAAGAGTCATAATGGATAAGACCGATGGTAGTTCAGGAGAAAAGACAATGTCAGATAAGAATATGTGTCAACTTGAGGAAGTTGAACGATGCATTCCTACATGACCCATTCCCTACACCCTTCACGCATGATGTCTTGGAGAATGTAGGAGGACAGGAAGTTTATTCATTCACTGATGGATTTTCAAGATATCATCACATCAAGATAGCATCGAAAGACAAATAAAATAACACTTTTTCTACGGAATGGGGATCCTACCAGTACACAGCCATGCCATTTGGACTAAAGAATGCACCAACAATATTTTCCAGAGTATTCATAGCTGCATTTAAAGAATTTATCCACCAATTTATAGAGGTATACTTGGATTATTGGACAATATATAGCCTATTGAAATACCAAGTAGAGGTCTTGTGACTAATAGAAATATGAAGGTAGTGCCAGATATCATTAAACATCAAGAAGTGCATCTTCAAAACACCGTTTGGGATACAATTGGGCCATATAGTATGAAAGCAAGGTTTACTAGTAGATCCTGCCAAAAAACAGTCTGTCAACTAAGAGAAACATTGGGACACACATGATACTACATAAAATTTATCAAAGGGTACGTGTAGATCACCGCGCCAATGGAGAAACTTTTAAGCAAAGATACAAAGTTTCAGTGGAATGATGATTGTCAACATGGTCTGGATACACTGAAAGAAAATATGGTAACAACGCCAATACTAGTATTCCTAGACTGGGACAAGACATTCCACGTACATGTAGATGCATCGGCCATAGCACTTGGAGTTATTTTGGTGCAGCCAGGAGAAAGAGAATATCATCCTATAGAATTTGCTAGCAGAAAACTATCAGAATCAGAGCAAAACTACAACACTACAGAGAGGGAAGGCCTAGCTATGGTATACGTGATGCAGAAGTTGAAGAATTACTTACTGGGAAAACATTTTAAGATGTTCACAAACCATTCAACACTTAAGTACCTAGTCAACAAGCCAGTGTTAGGGGGGAGAATTTGTCGATGGTTACTGTTATTTCAAGAATTTGATTTTGAAGTAATAGTCAAGCCAGGGAAGCTGAACGCAAGACCTGACCACCTATCAAGGGTCATGAATGGAGAAGAACCTACAAATTTAGAGGATAACTTTATGGACACACAGTTATTTTCAGTCCAAATCACCGATGAATACTTCGCAAACATCATCCAATACTTGAGTATAGGGACTACACCAAAGGAATATAGCACTGTGCAGAAGAAAAACCTGGTAGTCTGGGTTTCATACTATCAGCTGACTCCTGGACACCTATACAAAATGGGCGCAGATAGAAACTTGCAAAGATATGTGCTAGAACATCAAAGATCAAGTATTTTAGCAGAAGCCCATGAAGGAATAGCAGGAGGACATTACACAGGAAAAGCTACTGCACATAAGGTATTGCGCATAGGACTACGGTGGTCGACCATTCACAAAGACTCAAAAGAGTATTTCTAAATATGCAATGTATGTTAGAGAGTTGGTAAACCAAATAAAAGGGATGAGATGCCCCTGCGACCACATGTAACTTTGTAGGTATTTGAAAAATGGTAAATATATTTCATGGGACCAATTAACCCACCATCAAAGAGGACATGAGGAAGGTACATTATCACCACAACAGAATACCTGACAAGATGGGCAGAAGCAACACCAGTCAAATATTGCAGCGCAAAAACAACAACACACTTCCTATTTGAACATGTGATCACTAGATTCGGTTGCCCAAGGATTTTGATGAGTGACCAAGGAACTCACTTCATTAACAATACTATCAAGGCTCTGACTGAGGAATTTTAAGTTCATCATCAGAAGAGTACACCATATCACCCACAGGAAAATGGAATAGTAGAAGCATTTAAGAAAATACTTGAAAATGCAATGACGAATATCTGTAATGTTAATAGGGACGATTGGGACCTAAAAATACTAGCAGTATTGTGGGCTTATAGGACCACATGCAAGAATTTGACATGACACACGCCATTCATATTGGTATATGGATAAGAAGCAGTGGTGCCATTATAATTTTTGGTACCCAATCTGCGCGTAGTAGCAATTACAAACATGATAGAATGAGGCGCAATACATGACAAGCTAAGTCAACTAATGATCATGGAGGAAGATAGGATCGTAGTAGGGTTCCACCAACAAGTTCAGAAAGAAAGGGAAAAATCTTGGCATGACAGACATATCAAGAGGAAAACTTTCAAGGCATGAGACTTAGTGTTGATGTATGACAGTAAATCCATTCAGCACCCGGGAGAAATCAGAATGGACTGGTTAGGACCATATGAAGTAAAAATTGTCACAGATGGGGGAGATGTATAGTTGAAGGAATTAGGAGGCTCATAAATCAGAGGGATGATAAATGGAATTCGACTAAATTTTTACAAGGACAGTTGACCACCCACAACTTGAAAGTCACCACGTAGTCAAAAAAAAGAAGAAGAAGATATAGTACATGATATCAAAAGGGAACAAAGAAGGCATAGTGCGCCAAAACTAGAAGGATCACGTGCCAAAAGTAGAATGATCACGCATGCTTGGCAATACGATCTCGATGGAGACAAGTCCAATGGTCAGTTCAAAACAAAAAAAAGCAGGAAAGGTGAATACAGAAAAACAAGCGCCAATTGATGGAAGCTAGCATAATTGAATGTTGGAAACAACTGACGGGATGCCGTATTAATCATGCCAAATCATGACGGTGAGGGAAATCAATGGAAATTATGAAGGAACTAGCAGTTCAATTAAAGCATAATCGCGGTAACGTCCTTGACAAGATTCACACAACCCCGATACAAAGCAAGTACGTGGGAGCAAAAAGGTTATTGCACAATTGGAAAAGGCACAGAGAGAGAGAGCATATGAAGCGAAGAGTGAAGGTTGCAGAGGTTGCAAAGGCTACTCAACTCAGCGAATGACAAGTTTCACCACCATGGCACCACCTAAATAGGGAGAACTGAGCCAGACTACCAGATGACCCCGAGGTAGTACCATAGCACAATCGCGACCATAAGGAAGCGAACAACAAACATCTCACCCTCCAGAAGTCATCAATGTGGACTAAATCCCATCACCAGATACAAAAATAGGAATCCCCAAATGCATTAAGGAGGAAAACCAAAAAAAAACACCAACGACCATGGACATTGATATGTCGGAAGAGGGGAAGGGCCAATAGAATGAGGACACATGCAACCAAGTGCAACCTGAAAATCCTATAGAATCCTCGAGATTCAATGGGTTAAGTCCAAACTAGGAAGAAATGACCACGTCAGAAGAATCACAAACAACCATGTTAGAACAAACACAAGAGGGAGCAGTGGAAGATGTCACTGGTCGACTAAAGGAGTATGCCAAGGAACAAACAATGGAGGCTGGAACCTCAAGTCATCCACCACTATGAAAGCACACGAAGATGGTGCCTAGATCACCGTGCAGACAACCCACCGCAATAATTGTTTTTCCACGCATACCGGAAGGGGTACGTGTACCAAAAGATTTGTTTGGTTATGTAGAGAAATTACGGTACTCAGACCATGATGTAATGGACATGGACAAGCTCTCAGAGTTCATTAATCAAGTCTACCTACATACTGTGGGTATAGGACCATTTGGGGAACTAATCCATCAACCAGTCTAGTGGGCAGTAGGACCGGCCAAAACTAGGATTTTAGTTCTGTTGGACCTACCACACTTTGGGAGAGGCAAATATGCAAACACTTGCGTCAAGTAGCTGATGGCGGTCACACATGGAAGATATATATGGATGGAACAAATCGTCTCAATAGACGTAGAGCTCATCACACTCATCACAGGCCTGCCATCACGGGGCATGGATCCCACATAGTTTCTAGAGGAAAAAACAAAGGATAAAGCACTGGATGAGGATATGAAGAATAAATATGACACCGGAAGGGGGTCATGCAGAATCATTATCAAGCGTATTAGTGACATCGTGACAAGAATGGCCACAAAAATTATAGCATGCAAGTTTCTCAGGAAATGTCACAAGGAAGAAGTCTCGACAGAGATTGTCACGACTATAGCACAGTGTGTCGAGGGAACCACACTCAGCTAGGCCCCCAATCTATTGAACCTATTCCTAGATGAATGCAAGGATGTGTAGGATCTGGGGACAAAATTTCATTATTTATGGCTGCTCATTCTGATAGCTATGATGGGATGGAAGGAACCAAAGTACTCGATTTTTTTCCACTAGACCCAAACCCTGCCATGGAGAATGATAAGTATCACTTGGATCCACTTTGGACACCAAGAACAGGAGAGAATGCAACTATATTTGAAGGATATCTCCATGACCTACATGAGACCATCGCCAACACTTGGAGGATAACACCAAAAGTTGTTGCACACTATCAGGGCATAGCCAAATTCAAATCCACTAGACATGCGATGTGGATCTAGGTGTGGAAGGACCTTGACAATCAATGGCTACAATTGTGTTACTGCATCACGGAGGGGGACATACAAATGGCCGTTAAGGATTGGTAAGAAGAATGGAGGATTCCAGTCCTCACTCGAGAAATACCCACAGAGATAGAAGAGGAGGAGGTAAGACAGGAAAATGCACATGTTGAATAGGTAGGGCATGAACAGACATAGCCCAAAGAAGTAACAATGCCCAAGAAACCAAGGACATGTCATAATAATGCACAACAAAATAAAGGGGGGACATCCAAGACAGGAGTCCAGACAGGGAAGAATAAAAACACACAGGTGCCATAGGTACAACAAAAACAGGCTGAGGCAACACAAGGAACTACATCAAGTGCTACGACACAAGAGAAATGTAAAACTAAGAGGCCATTCACCTAGGCGGGGGGTGCGTGCAAGAAGGTGAAGACAGATAGAAGGCCCCCAGAATACACAATCACGAAGGATGATGTAGACATGGTGGCCAAAATGGTCCAGGATCGCATAGTTGAAGATTTCGAGATTGTTGCACGTCAAAGGGGCATAATTGAAGAAGAGATGGCATACATGTGATATATCCTCAAGAAGATCGAATAAGAACATGCAGTCAACAACAACATAGAAATGGGTTCGTCAACGTCACATATAGGAGGGGAAGTTGGATCAACAAAGCGGAACAACATCCAGACAACAACACAGCTGAGCTCAACATTTCATAGCACACCCAGTATGCTGCACATGGACGAAATGGTGGGGCAGACACACCTAAAGGAATTTACTCAACTATAGTTGGTATTTCCGCAAATACCAAACAAGGACTTGTATAATATGCAGGTCAGCATTACACAGGAGGTACAGTCTCACACACGCATGGAGACAGCGGAATTGCATCAGACAAAGGATGATCTGGATGGGTTGGAATTGGTACTTGGGTAGGCCAAGCTTGAGACCAAAGATGATAAGGAACGCATGAAGGGACTGGAGAAGAAAGTGGTTGTAGCCTACGAGAAGATCCCAAAGAAATCGTAGATGACTTAACTCACGAAAACAGAGAAGATTGATCATATTGTGTAGACAATCGATCAATACCAATATGAGATCGAGAATCTCTGGGAGCAGATAACACCTACCACTCCAACGGAGGTGAGGGAGAAAAGGAAACAAGAGGAAACAATTCAGATACAAGAGATAGAATGACAAGTCCATGCAGTGACCGACTTGTTCGATAAAGAAACATAGTTTTGGATGAAGCTAGAAGAGGATCAACAGGTCCAGCAATGGGACCAGGAAGGAGAAAGGATAAGTGTATCTATCCAGGACCTCAAGCAGAGGTAGAAGACACTGTTGATCATGGAGCAAGTCAAAGGGGTGCAAGACATGAAGAAACTGTAGGAATAACTCATAACTATGCAGACGCAAAAAAATAAGTGCCAAGATCAAATGTTACTGCTCCAGGAGCGAGCAGGAGAGGTCATTGTATAGGTAGAGGAATCCAAAACATACATGGCACAAACCCAGGTAGAATGTGCGAGGATGTTCAATGACGATATTGCAGTGTAGATATTGGACGCACTCAAGGAGAAGATCACGCAGGCCCAAACACAAGCAACAAAGCTAAGGGAGAAGTTAAAATCGATCACAAGGGAGATCGACGAAGCACACAAGGGTTAGGTGGCTTAGGATGAGCCACATGTCAGTGTTGGGGGCCTGTTGGAAGCAGGCCAAATCAGAAATAAAGGTTATTTTGGGAAGAAAGGCATGCACGAGGAAAGCGATAGTTGGAAGGAAGATAATCATACATGCATGCATGGAATACCTAACGACATTAGGGTTAGGTTTTTGTAATGCATTGTAATGGCTGATGAGACAGAAATGTATAAATATAGATACCTAGGAGGGATTGAGAGAGTCGGGTTTTACAGAGTCTGAAGAGACAATGAGAGGAAGGAGTCATGTTTTGATAACTAGTTGTAATACGCTGTGATATGACCTAATTTTGTAAGCTATTGAGTTGTAGAAGGGTTAGGAAGGTAGATCACGAGGGTTATATCACAGGCTGAGGATCCTAGTGTGATGTAGTCCACCTCATAATAAATCTCAACCAGACTAAGAATGAGTTCTAAAGCGTGCGATGCTCTGTTAACGGATAAATCGGTAGGTATAGACACTAACAGATCTCCCTAGATCCACCTAGATCTAGAACAAAATAGGACAGGACATGACTCTTTCCCTAGGTTGCAATTATTGAATCTACTACTAAGAAGGAATGAGTGACATACCTTTATATCGCTTCCTTAATTCTCTGTTGTTCCCACTTTGCTTCGGCGCCCTTGTAAAATCAGGTCCAAGACAACACAAACCAACCAAAGTGAAGATAGCAAAGTATATTCAATGTCAACCTATGCATATGATCAAGGAGTTATGCAATAAAATAAGAGTGATTTTATGGGAAAGGGACATGCCATTGTATTATATTAAATGAAAGTAGAAGATACAACTGAATCATCTTGATGTCGCAAGCTTCCTTTCAGTGACCCTTGGTTCCAACACACACAGTTGATCTGCACTTGCATGAAGAAGATCCAATACAACTTGATAGACCAAATAGAGTCTTCAAGCTTCTATCCAAACATAGTTCTTCACACAATTCTTTCACCAATTCTTCATTCAATCTTGCTTAACCTTTTCCATGAGAAACCTTTCAATATATAGGAGGACAGATGGTTAAATGGATGAGGATGATCCCACTAAATCTGAGAAGTCAGTAGGATGCCAACCATGCAAATGCCAACTCATTTTCTAGAAGATTCCCTTCTATAACCTTCGTGACCTCTTCTCTTTTCCAATATTTGAAACAGGTTCTCACCCTACCTATAGAGCAGACTGTGAACAGTTCGCACCCTAAGTTTGGGTTGCCTACGAGAATGAAGGATTTTCACATCCTGTAATATAGGTAGCCTGTGAAATCATCTTAAAAATGTGTTTTTTGGAAGAAGACAGTAGTCACTTTTCTCAGGCAAAAATTCCTTGTGGGGGCCTGAATACATCACTTGTAGAGACATCACCAGAGTGACCAAAATCATCTGTAATAGAATTCCCCCCAAAGTATGAGGCCGGAACTTGTGACAGCCAAAATTCTTTGTAAAATGCATGTGTGTCAGAAATAAGGAGCGCACCAAATCGGAAACCTGTAAACAACCAAGCATCTGCAGAAGATAATACCAATTCTGAGGTAGGCATTCCCATGCTCAGATCACAAATGAATGGAATCATAAATGTAGGTCATGGCCACCAATCATACACCATGGAGCCATGCCATCAAAATGCTACATAGCCACCAGGAATACACTATGGATCTATGCGAGAAGACGTGAATTAAGACAACATAGCCACATGTCATACAAAGTGGATCTATGTGCCGATACAAATCATACATACTCCATCGCAACCTAGATAAAAAAAATGAGACCTAGGGTCTTCAATCCCATCACCTGAAAGTATGAATCTAGCCATGTGATTACATGTGCTGAATTCAAACATGATATAAACCACTTGATTACCGGTCATTGATGAAAACTGTTAACAAGTGCGAGGGAGATCACCATTGATGTCAATGACTCCCAAGGTACCAAAGTACAAATTGAACGAATGCAAATGCATGAGCTGAAGTCGAACACTCAGTAGAATCTCTTGATTAGGGATCAATGATGTGAAACCCCTGTCGAAAGTGAAGAGACCTTCCATTAAAGCATGCAGGTTCCAAGGTACTAAATGATTTCTATGTCTCATTTCCGGATAATGAGTTGGAGTCGACGGAACAAGACTCATTATAGGAGGGCCTTAATGTATCCCCCATCAAGGACATGAAATAAGTAACAGATTTTGGGGGTGAAACAAAGTATGAATACAGGTTGAAATGGAAACAGGGAAGGCCAACATAGTAAGAATGGACAACTGTAGATGGCCAACTCAATAGAGGGCTTGTGTGAACTTCTCTTGAACATATGAACGACAGGACCAAGGACTTGGCAGCATTGACTCAAAGACGACCCAAGATATGACCTTGTAACAAGTCGAGCGAGAGAGAAATAGATTTCCCAACCCAGATTCAAATGACGAATAGGGGGTTTCATGTTCAAGAGCGATGCTTACTGCCATTAATATGAATACAAAAACACATCCCTTTCCCAAAATTTCCCCCACCATTTATGGCGAGTACCTATTTATTTTTACACAAGCTTGAGGAGGATAACATATGATTTTTGATGTAAGCTCATCCTTCAGATGAGTTCCTTCGAGTATATTTAATGAACCCTAGGAAGGAGTGGGTCGGTCCCATTGTGGGTCTTTCGATGTTTGTTTAACAGGTCCAAGGATAGAAAACTCGGGGGTTTTTCATGTTTTGAGAGTCTGAAAAACACTTAAAGAGAACTCTCCAAGTTCCCTTTTTTGTAAAAGAGTTTGACGAGACCGAAAAAGTGATAAACTAATTCCCATCGAATGTTTTTTCAAATACTTTAATGAGCGTGAAGAGAACAAGATCGCTCCACCATATTTTCATTTTTATGGAGCATGAAAAGAGCTTAAAGGATACTCCTTAACGTTCGTCATTTTTGTGTTACCATGACGAGTACAGAAAGACAAGAAAAAGTATACTCGGTTATGTTCTCATATATTTTCGAGTGTGAGAATGAATGAAGACTGAGCTCGAGGTTTTTTCTAAAAAACCCTAAAAAAATAGTTGTACATGTGACAAAAGAAAAAACACCCGTACCCCCTCATTCGAACTTCGAAGTTGAGATACCTGCGAAAAATCACACTCACAAGACTATTAGGGTATTAGGCTTTATAGACAAAGTAATAAAAATAATATAAAAAATAAAAAAAATAGTAAAAAGTGAATAAATATGGATAAAGAGGGCTTTTTATCATTTCATTGTGATTTTTCCAAAAACTTGTCCAACATACCTCATTTTCCCCCAAATTTATTTTCTCGATTGCGGGAGGCACAAGCGATCATTCGGTGAACTGTTTCAGCCAACAAGGTAATCTCTTGATTCTCTAACTTTTCCATGGTTTATTTTTTGTTTTTATTGGCAATTTTTTGGGTTTTGAGTTTGTTTTAGTGTCGAAACATGACCTGCAAGAATCTAGGATTCTTGTAGGTGGGCCATGCGGGACCTATGAGAATCTAGGATTCTCGTAGGTGGGCCATGTGAGACTTGTGAGAATCTATGATTATCGCAGGTGGCCTTCAGGGCACCTACGAGAATCTCGCACTGTGCAAAAGGCTCACCTGCGGGGGCCGAAAAATGGATTTTGAAGTAAGGTTTTGCTCAATAAAAATTATGCAATAGTTTAAAACAAGTTGTTGACTTCCCTCTCATGGATCTTTTGTAGGTGTTTGACCATCAAAATGTTGGAATGCAGAGAAAGATAACATGAGGAGGATGATTCCATTGCTGGGAATGACCCGTGTATAGTTGTTTCCCTCCAAGACTATGGGCTCTTGAAATTCTTCAGGATTCCGGGCATGAGAGCCCAACTCAGGTTGTTGGAATACCTGGTCCACATGTGGGACATGAACCAACACTTATTTCACGTGGGATTCCATACACTGACACTAGATATCGAGGATATCTATTTTCTAACGGGGTTGTCACGATGTGGATACCATGCTACTTTGACTGGAGGTAGAGGCGGCAGGCTCCCTATGAGTGAGTATTGTCACTAGTATTGTGTTGCCAAGGCAGAGGGAAGCAAGGGTAAGGTTTCCATTTGGGGGGTCCAAGATCTGACCCTACAGACCATCTTGTTTACTATTGCACACATGGCTGGGAGTGCAGCTCTGAACATGGCTCTCCAGAGCTATTTCCAATACGCCATAGAGTGCACAGAGCCTCGGGTCTTCAATTGGTAAGATGTAGTTATTTGCAGTATGAAGAGACAATTGACGAAGTGTAGAAAAGGTGACTTGAAGTAGTTTAGCTACGGATCACTTTTGGTGTCATTCTTCCTCGAGAGGGTCCCACTGCTGCGATTACAAGTTGATTGGGGTTTACCAGCCCCATAGGATCTGAGTATGCTGAGGTGGTGCAACCTCATGGCGTGACACGTAGCAGGTCCTATAAACAAGTATAATGATTCATTTTTTGACTGCTTGAGGCCCCATATGCTGATGATCGACGACTACACATATTTTGGTTTGGATTTCCAAGGGGATCCATATTTGGTCCTGCCTGAGGATGCTCAGTGGGGTGACTTAGGTAAGAAGTACACATTTTTTTCTTTTTAAATGTTTTTGCAATTTTTATCATATGAAATGTTTTTATGTTTATCCAAGGACTAATCAAAAAATTTCTTTTTGATGACACAGATGTGGGGCCATATCGACCTCCAGGAACATATCCTATTCAATGGTGAGGAGAAGCGGCTCCAGTGGCAAGATGGGATGTCGAAGACTACAAGGCAGTGGAACAAAACTTGGAGGGGTTGACCATGGACGTCCCTGATATTGCTATTGGGGAGATCCTAAGACGTTACCAGTGCCATACTGTGGGCGTCTCCGAGTCACTCAGTCGACTGCTCCATACAGTAGCCCAAGAAGTTGTGTGTTATCATGAGTGTCATCCATGACGCTACTTTGTAGAAGCTACGGGCTTCATATTTTGAGATTTTGATCCTTGGCCATATTTTGAGATTTTGATCCTTGGCCGTAAAAACTTTTCATCGTTATATACATATATACGGCTTCTACCGGTTTATTTTGTGTTGTGTTATACATGTGATGTGTGATTGGTTTATAAATGCCCCAAATGTCTTTCTAACACATAGTTAGCTAATGCATCATTCAATGTATTTAGACATCTAGGAATGTGATGATATTCAATATAATCAAAATTACATTCCAAGAGGCGAATTCATAAATATACATGTAATAAAGTAGGACTTCGGATAGCATAGATGTTACTTAACTGTAGTACTATTAGCTGTGAATCGAGTCATATAACCAGGTGGTGTATATCAAGTGAAATAGAATCAATCAACAATTCGATGACAGCGCTATATTATGCAGTATCATTGGTCGCACGACCGAGGCACACACCTCATAGACTAATAAGTTCATTTGTAGGGGCATAAATTGCCCATGCAGCAGAAGCAAGGTTTTGAGTACTACGGTTAGCACCATTGGTGAAGCCAATGTGGGATGGTGAAGACTCTGACATCTAGAAACCAAGCACAACACAAGATAAGCGGTCGAGGGCAGAGACCAAATAACGAAAAAATCATACTAAAGTAACAAAAAGTATGATACAATAAAATACAAGCACTCATGCATAGGTGGTATTAAGCATAGTACTTCTTTAAGTATAACCCATTTATGTGTTTAATCAAAGGGATACCATCATAGTCCACTAACTCATAAGCTCCTTTCTCCAAAACTTGTTTGACGATATAAGGACCTCACCACATAGCTTCAAATTTTCCGGCTCCTAGCATATCCTGATCTTGTTCGTAAAGGAGAACCAGATCACCTTCGGAGAAAATGCACGGCTTGACATGTTTGTCGTATTGGGATTTGACACATTTATTTTGGGCTTCTATAACTAGGGTGGTGTCACGATGGGTTTCGTCTAATTGCATGAGATACAACAGACATTCTTCTTCGGCAGAAGTGTTTGGGAAAAGTTTGACGGCTAGTTTTAGGGAGGGTATCTCACATTCAATCGGCAAGATGGATTCTAGACCATAGACTAAATGGAATGGTGTAAACCTGGTAACAGACTTAATGGATGTCCGGTAAGCCCACAATGCTGAAAACAACATCGTGTGCCAACTCATTTTGTAAATCCCTATCATTCGTCGAAGCATGGTAATGAGGATTTTGTTTATTGCTTCAACTTGGCCTTTAGCTTGTGGGTAATAGGGTGTTGAGTTGTCATGGTGAAGACCCAACTTTTCAGTGAGTTCGGACATCATGAAGTTTCTAAAGTGGCTACCATGGTCAATAACGATAGCTTGAGGAACACCAAACTGAGCAATGATGTGATTGAATATAAATAATGTTGCAGTCCTTTCGGTATTGTCGAATGTTGGCATCACCTCGGCCCATTTCGTAAAATAATCTATGGCTACAATAATGTATCCATGCCCCCTGGATGAGTGAGGGTGACATGTCATGAAATCAATACCCCATTTTACAAAAGGACCAATGGAGACCACAGGGTGTAGAGGAGCAAGGTGTGATCGTATTTTATTGTTGTAGGTTTGGCATGCGTGGCATTTTTGGATGGCAATTATACAATCGTTGAATAAAGAAGGCCAAAAATACCCTGCTTGTAAGATCTTCTGGGCAGTAGGATACCCATACATGTGACCACCACAAGCTCAAGAATGGTAGTCGTTTAGGGCTTTCTCGACTTCATCAAATGTGAGGCAGCGGCGAAAAACAGAGTCAATCCCACGATGATAAAGAGTATCACCGAGGATAATATACTGATGAGCTTGGTAGCGTATTTGACAACAGTCAGTGCTAGACAAATTAGGCTGGAAAGTCTGGGTCTGGAGATATATGATGATATCTCTGTACCAAAGGTCATCGGAACTAATCAAGAAAAGGGATTCATCGGGTAATGAATCTGCTGCTACATTTTCTGTCTTAGAGCAGGGAAGGTCGCATATCAACTTGGTAAACACCAGGAATTTCTTGGACTTAGTGCATTCGAATTCTAAGTCAAACTCCTGGAGTATTACAATCCATTTGGAGTATTTCCCCCCTATAAATTGGCGTGTAAGAATGTGCTGCATAGGGTTGCAATTAGAAATTACCATAGTCTTGCAAGAAAGGATATAGTGCCGGAAACATTGAACAGCTTGGATGGTTGCCAAGGCCAGTTTTTCAACATGTAAATACTTGGTTTTAGTAGTCGTGAGACTCTGACTCAAGTAATAGATGACATGTTCATCATGAGAATCATCCTCCTAGATGAGAACCATAACGATGGTATAGTCCGAGGCTACGAGGTAAAGGAAATAATCCCGACTATAATCAGGTGGGAAGAGTAGTGGGGTACATGTCAAATATAGTTTCAAAGATTCGAAAGCTTTGTTGGCAATGGTATCCCATATGAACTCAGAACCTTTCTTGAGCAGTCGCGTAAATCCAAGAGTTAGCTCAGCATAGTTCGGGATGAAACGACGGAGAAATTTTGCATTCCCTTGCAAACTTTGTAACTGGCAAAGTGAGGAAGGAGGAGGGAGATTGAGAATCACCACAACCTTCAAAGGATCTACCCTGATCCCTTGACATGAAACAATAAAGCCCAAAAGTCGGTCAGTTTCTACGCAAAAAATACAATTGTGGGGATTCAAGCATATATGGTAAAACTGACATCGAAGGAAAATGGTGCAGAGGTGTATTGGATGATCTACACGACACATGGAATGAGCGGGTAAGTCATCTATATATGGCTGCATTATGTGCTTTATATCGTGAAAGGAATAAGACACAACACGTTGAAAAGTTGCGCCGGCATTCTTTAAACCGAATGGAAGTTTTCGATAGGCAAAAGTGCCCCAAGGACAAATAAAAGCGGTCTTGTGTTGGTCCGTGGGGACGATATTGATTTGATTATATCTGGATAAACCATCCATTAGAGAGAAGATTTCACTTCTGGCACAATCATCGATGATCTGGTCAATGAAGGGGGTAGGAAAGTTGTCTTTAGGACAAGCTTTGTTAATGTCCCTATAATCAACGCACACACAAATTGTGCCTTGTTTCTTGTCAATCAAAACAAGATTGAAAACCCAATCACTTAGAGACATAGGGTAAATAAAGCCAGCTTTGAGACGCAGGCGAGAGCTAAATCCTCTACTCACCCACTCTCAGGATTGATCTAAATTCTAAGTGAGCTGAAGCGGCTCTTTCGATTGCTTCATGGAATCTCTGCTAAAACCCGATCCACAGGTCCTTTCTTCACCTGCACGGCCTTCTGCACATGACCGCACTCTTTCCCTGATCTTAATTTCAGGTTTTCAGGGTTTCGCGTTCCCCGTCGTCAAGAGTTCTTTACCTCTTAAATCCCCGATCACCGATGAGCTATCTTCCGGCCTTAGACCCTCCTGGCTATGCCCTCTGGTCCATATGACCACTCTCCATAAGACCGTAGCCTTATATCCTCCTATCAGGGGTTTTGGCTTCAAGATCCCGATGAGCTCCAACTCCGTTAGTCCCCCAGGCCAAGCTCCTGGTCCACGTGACCTTTATCTCATAAGACTGCAGCCTTGTTCCCCGTCGGGGTTTCGGACTTTTCAATGCCAAAATGCAGATGTACTTGGGACTCGTGATTCCTCGAATCTTGACATGCTCTTTACGCATTAGCCCTCCTAGCTAGTCTCCTGGCCCACATGACCACTATCCCTATGACCGCAGTCCAATCCCTCATCGGGGCTTCGGGGTTTCCAATACCAAAATGCACTGGCACACGGGATTTCCGACCCTTCGAATCCCGACTCTCCGCTATGTTGACAGCTGGCTCCCACTTATCGGGGTTTCGAACTTCGTGATTCCAAAATGCATAAACAAATTGTCACCAGGATTCCCGATATCCCGATGATCCAAATGCTGATCAACAACTTCTTGTCGGGCCTTTTCCCGATGGCGTTGATTGTTGTCACGCATCCTCCTCTGATGGACGGTCATGATTTCTCTGGGATTTCGAGACTTTTGATGTCCCAAACTTCATGACCTCAGGAACTCCGATTTCCCAATGCCAAATATCCAGACTCTCTTCAGATTTTTGACACTTGTCTCCCCAAATAAACGGCTCATATTATGCCGGGGTTTTCACTATGGACTTCCCCGATCTCTTGTCCACGGGAATGCCGATATCCAACTTTCGATGCCTTGATCTCCGCCACGTGTCTCCGCTAACAGACNGACCTCAGGAACTCCGATTTCCCAATGCCAAATATCCAGACTCTCTTCATATTTTTGACACTTGTCTCCCCAAATAGACGGCTCATATTATGCTGGGGTTTTCACTATGGACTTCCCCGATCTCTTGTCCACGGGAATGCCGATATCCAACTTTCGATGCCTTGATCTCCGCCACGTGTCTCCGCTAACAGACAGTCCAGATCTTCCTAGTGTTTCGAGACTTCAAGTGCCTCGACTTTCTTGTCCTCGTGACTCCCGATTTCTCGATGGCTGGAGTCCCAATGGTAAACCTCGTGCAACTCCTATTCGATCCAATGGCTGATGAGTATCTGCTCAAGATCTGACGGTTCAGATCCACCCTTCTCCTGCACTTACTCCAGAGGCTAAACTCTGTGCGCCTTCTCCCGATCTAATGGATGATGGGATTTCTGAGTGAGATCCGACGGCTGACCATCTCCTCCTTCTGTAGGCTCCTCTTGAGCTCCTCATAGACATAGAAATCAACGGTCCAGATCTCTTTCCTCCGCCAATTCGATGGCTGCTGTTGCTCCTCCTGAGCTTTGCGCACTTCTCCCCAGACTTGGGAGGAGATTCAAATTCCTCAAACGCCTCGACCTTTGCTCCCTTCCTCTCTCTTGCAGCTCTTCGACTCTGCGCTTTGTCGCACGTATGAAAATGCTATTCCTCCTGATCTTTTACTCTCGAATCCCTAAGGGATTCTTTTGACTTCTACACCTCTGCAGAGCCTTCATGCACCCACAATGCTTTCTCTCCTGAGTTTTCCCAAATACTCAGACCCCTAAGAGATTTCTTCCTTCCTTTTCCACAGATGGAGAATATGGACGCCCTCCTGGCTATCCTTCTGCCTCAAGCAACCTCTTGCTGAGCCTTTCAGGGTGTTCAACAACCCTGTGAAGATCCCTTAGTGGATTCTTCCTCAAATTACAGAACTCAAAAGAGTTCTCTTCTCCTCTATGCCTATCTGCACACTTACTCGATGCCCACCTGGCAGAGTGTCTTCTCTCACAGAACTTCCAGTAGTTTTGTCTCCTTCTCCTATGCACCTATGCACTCGCTCGATGCCCACCTGGAAGAGCTCTCAGAATCCTCAGTGATTCTGCTTCTTCTCCGAACTCACAGCAGAGTTCTTCCCTTGTGGACTTCTTGCACCTTCTCAATGCCCACCTGGCAAAGCTTCACAAAATCCTCAGTGATTCTGGCTTCTGTCTGAACTCACAACAGAGTTCCTCCCTCAGCACCACTGTGCATATGCTCAATGCCCACTTGGCAGAGCTTTACAGAATTCATAGCAGAATTATGTCTGCAACTGTGTCTCTCATACACAGCCTTGCCTCCAAGGTATTCAGCAACCTTGAGGTCTTCTCATGAGTTGTTGACTCCATTTCCTATGCCACAACATGTCTTTGTCTGAACCTGCAGTGTTCAGAAGTGCAACCTCTGTGCACGGCTATCAGAACCCGCAGTGTTCTGTCACACCCTCCTGGTGTGAAGCCTCAAAGACCTTCACCTGAAATTAGACACACTCCTGCAAATTCACAACTACGTCTACAACATACAATGGAGCACACACAGACATTCACATAACATAGAATAACATGCAGGAAAAATTGCTTCTCTTTTTATTAAAAAAATGGCAAATGCTTGTTTTTACAAGGGTGTTCTCGAGCTCTCTCTAGCTCTTCTCCACTTCGACTAACTATCAAAATTAGATATGAAAATATMTTTTACCTGAGGGGGCTCTTTGAGCACTTCCCTCCAACCTACCTACCCTATTCAATTACATTGAATGGGCTGTCTAGTCCAAAATCAGATCTAGATCTCAGCCTTACAAACATTAAAGGCTGATCCTATCTACAGTCTGCACAAAGGCACGACTCTATGGCTCACTAGCCTAGACATTTAATTACATTAAATTCAAATTTCAAATGAGGCTGCACCTCTCTTCAGCTTGAATGCACGCGCTCAACATGGCTGGCTGACGTGGAGATATGCTCCTGCATCAAACTCCTCAGCTGCAAAATTCATGAGCTCCTGCTCATGAGCTTCCCATCTCAGCTGTTGGAAATCCTCCTGGATCCCAAAAAATTATCTGGAGCTATTCATCCACTCCATTCTGCTGCTACTACTGCTTATGCACTACTGCTGCTACTACTTCTCTTCTGCCCAGCCTCTCCTCGCTGGCAGTTTATGCTGACCCCAACATCAGCCTTCTGATCTCTTCTATTACTTCGTCTAGCTGCTTCAATGGCTGTCTCTATTCATGCAGTCTCCTTAGCTGCAAAATTTTTCTGCAATTGGGTAGATCATCATGATCTTCCATGCCTTCTTCTTCATCTTCATCTGTGGCCTCAAGTTGCCACTCTGTTGTAGACTTCAGTTTTGCAGTCTCCCTTTGACTGACTTTATTTTCAGTCACCTTCTCTGACAGCTCAACTTTTGTCAGTTCTCTTGCTGGCTCTGGATTGTTCAGCCAATTATCTAGCATCTCCAGCTCCATCTCCCATGGAGTGATAAATATGCCTGCTTTCTCCTTGGCTTCCTTTGCTATTATCTTTAGTGCTACAGATTCTTTCCTTTCAGCTCCCTAGCCAAAATCATTGAGCCATTCCTCAGAGGGCTCGTCATTCTCTTCATCTATTTCTTCTTGTGCTTGGGCAGTTCCCAAAGTCTGCTCCAATCCTCCTTCTTCCCTGACAGTCACAACTGACTGTTCTGTTGTTGTTGCTGCATCATCTGCAACACAGACTTCGGCCTTCTCCTGGAAAAATGGTAGGAATATCTGAATTCCCCCAATCATCAGAAGATCTCTCATATCTTCCCCTGTCAGCTGCACATGCTGATTCAAACTCATTTCCGAGCTCACCTGCTCTGTCAGCTCCTCAGGCTGATTCCAACTCATCTCTGAGTTTATGAGACCCACAGATAGTCTCATCTACTCATCCCTGCCCTCCTGGCAATATGGGATGATTCCGCTGCTCTCCTGGCAAACTATGAGATCAATTGATCCCATCTTCATCAGCACTCCTTGCTGAATTGAACTCACCTCCGAGTCCATGAGACTTTCAGATAGTCTCCAATTTTTATCTCTGCCCACCTGACAATCTGAGATGCTTTTGCTGCCCTCTTGGCAGTCTTCGAGATCCCACAATGATCTCATTTCATTTCCCAGCTGGCAATGTGAAATTCCTTGGCTGTCCTCCTGACAGTCCATGAGATCCCACAGTGATCTCAGCTCTTTGCCCACCTGGCAATCTGGAATTTCCTCTCTTCCCTCTTGGCAGTTCTTGAGATCCTCATCTGATCCCCATTCAAATTCTTCATCATCGAGACCTCTCCCAGTCTCGGGTTCGCACACCAGAATCATTTCCTCTTCTGGTCCATTGAGGTTTTTAGCATAACTCAACCATATTTTTAACAACCTGCACTACCCTCTAACCATCAACTCCTTGACTGGCCATTTTTCTTTTGCCTTCTTCATAGGCAATTCACGCATCCATCTCAACCTCCTATCCTGCCGCATCTTCAACTTGAGCTTCACCATTTCTCTTTTTATATCAGCGAGCTCTTCATCTATTTCCTTTTGGCTCCATAGCTCTTTCCTCCCAGCATATATATGGCCTTCAGTAACTGTGGTGTTATCTCTGTTCACTTTCCTAGCAAACCTGCTGCTGTCACTCCGCACTAAGAGTTCTACCAGCTTTATCTTCTTACAGTCTCCCTGACTGCCTTCTTGATTGCCACCTACCTGCAAACAATCCTTACAGAGTCTCCAACAACCCTGTCTTCTTCCTCTACTTGAAATATACAAAAATAGTTCTAGCTCTAATACCACTTGATGTGTATCAGAGTGCTCTTTACCTCTTCCTGCCTCTTCCTACCTGAGATATACAGACAAGAAATAGGCTCTGATACCACTTGACGCAGGTGAGAGCTAAATCCTCTACTCACCCGCTCTTAGGATCGATCTAAATTCCAGGTGAGCCGAAGCGGGTCTTTCGATTCCTTCATGGAATCTCTGCTAAAACCCAATCCACATGTCCTTTATTCAATCGCACGACCTTCTGCACATGACCACACTCTTTCCCTGATCTGAATTTCAGGTTTTCGGGGTTTCAAGTTCCCCATCGTCAAGATTTCTTTACCTCTTGAATCCTTGATCATCGATGAGCTCTCTTCCAGCCTTAGCCCCTCCTGGCTATGCTCTCTGGTCCATATGACCACTCTCCATAAGACCACAGCCTTATATCCTCCTATCGGAGTTTTTGGCTTCAAGATCCTGATGAGCTCCAACTCCGTTAGTTCTCTAGGCCAAGCTCCTAGTCCACATGAACTTTATCTCACAAGACCACAGCCTTGTCCCCCATCGGGGTTTTGAAAATTTCAATGCCAAAATCAAGACGTCCTTAGGACTCGTGATTCCTCGAATCTCGACGTGCTCTTTACGCATTATCCCTCCTGGCTAGTCTCCCGGCCCACATGACCACTATCCCTGTGACCGCAGTCCAATCCCTCGTCGGGGCTTCGGGGTTTCCAATACCAAAATTCACTGGCTCACGGGGTTCTCGACCCTTCGAATCCCGACTCTCCGCTATGCTGACAGCTGGCACCCACTTATTGGGGTTTCGAGCTTTGCGATTCCAAAATGCATAAACAAATTGTCACCAGGATTCCTGATATCCCGATGATCCAAATGCCAATCAACAACTTCCTGTCAGGCCTTTTCCCGATGGCGCTGATTGCTGTCACGCGTCCTCCTCTGATGGATGGTCACGATTTCTCCAGGGTTTCGAGACTTTTGATGTCCCAAACTTCACGACCTCAGGAACTACGATTTTTCGATGCCAAATATCCCGACTCTCTTTGGATTTCTGACACCTGTGTCCCGAAATGGATGGCTCAGATTATGTCAGGGTTTTCACTATGGACTTCCCTAATCTCTTGTCCACAGGAATGCTGATATCCGACTTCCGATGCCTTGATCTCCGCCACGTGTCTCCGCTAATGGACGATCCATATCTTCCCGGAATTTTGAGACTTCAAGTGCCTCGACTTTCTTGTCCTCGTGACTCCCAATTTCCCGATGGTAAACCTCGTGCAGCTCCTGTTCGATCCGACGGCTAATGGGTATCTGCTCAAGATCTGATGGTTCAGATCCACCCTTCTCCTGCACTTACTCCAGAGGCTAAACTCTGTGTGCCTTCTCCTGATCCAATGGATGATGGGATTTCTGAGTGAGATCTGATGGCTGACGGTCTCCTCCTTCTGTAGGCTCCTCCTGAGATCCTCCTGGACGTAGAAATCAATGGTCTAGATCTCTTTCCTCCGTCAATCCAACGACTGTTGTTGCTCCTCCTGAGCTTCTGTGCACTTCTCCCCAGACTTGGGAGGAAATTCAAATTCTTCAAAGGCCTCGACCTTTTCTCCCTTCCTCTCTCTTGTGGCTCTCCAACTCTACACTTTGCCGCGCATATGAAAATGCTATTCCTCCTGAGATTTTACTCTCAAATCCCCAAGGGATTCTTTTGAATTCTGCACCTCTGCAGAGCCTTCACGCACCCACAATGTTTTCTCTCTTGAGTTTTCCCAAATACTCAGACCCCTAAGGGATTTTTTCCTTCCTCTTCCACAGATGGAGAATATGGATGCCCTCCTGGCTATCCTTCTGCCTCAAGCAACCTCTTTCTGAGCCTTTCAGGGTGTTCAACAACCCTGTGAATATCCCTTAGTGGATTCTTCCTCAAATTACAAAACTCAAAAGAGTTCTCTTCTCCTCTATGCCTATCTGCACACTTACTCGATGCCCACCTGGCAGAGTGTCTTCTCTCATAGAACATCCAATAGTTTTGTCTCCTTCTCCTGTGCACCTATGCACTCGCTCGATGCCCACCTGGTAGAGCTCTCAGAATCCTCAGTGATTCTGGTTCTTCTTTGAACTCACAGCAAAGTTCTTCCCCTGTGCACTTCTTTCACCTGCTCAATGCCCACCTGGAAGATATTCACAGAATCCTCAGTGATTCTGGTTTCTGTCTGAACTCACAACAGATTTCCTCCCTCAGCACCACTGTGCATATGCTCAATGCCCACTTGGCAGAGCTTTACAGAATTCACAACAGAATTCTATCTGCAATTGTGTCTCTCATACACATCCTTGCCTCCAAGGTATTCAACAACCTTGAGGTCTTCTCCTGAGTTGTTGACTCCAGTTCCTGTGCCACAACATGTCTTTGTCTGAACCCACAGTGTTCAGAAGTGCAACCTCTGTGCACGACTATCGGAACCCGTAGTGTTCTATCACACCCTCCTGGTGTGAAGCCTCAAAGACCTTCACCTGAAATTAGACACACTCCTGCAAATGCACAACTACATCTACGACATACAATGGAACACACACAGACATTCACATAACACAGAATAACATGCAGGAAAAACTGCTTCTGTTTTTATTAAAACAATGGCAAATGCCTGTTTTTACAAGGGTGTTCTTGAGCTCTCTCTGGCTCTTCTCCACTTCGACTAACTATCAAAATGAGATATGAAAATCTCTTTTACCTGAGGGGGCTCTTCGAGCGCTTCCCTCCAACCTACCTACCCTATTCAATTGCATTGAATGGGTTGTCTAGTCCAGAATCGAATCTAGATCTCAGCCTTACAAACATTAAAGGCCGATCCTATCTACAGCCTGCACAAAGGCATGACTCTATGGCTCACCAGCCTAGACATTTAATTACATTAAATTCAAATTAAAAATGAGGTTGTGCCTCTCTTTAGCTTGAATGCATGTGCTCGACGTGGCTGGCTGGCTGGCTGGCTGACGTGGAGAGATGCTCCTGCATCACTTTGAGAAGTTTCTTAAGTTCAAGCTTGATAGAGGCTGCTTTATGTGGGTGGAGTGGATGAAGTTGTTTTCGGACGGGTTTAGCGCCCGGGTATGTCTTAATCTCATGTACCACAATGTCAGGGTCAATCCCCGCATTTCTTCATAGCTCCATGTGAAGACGTCACAAAATTCTTGGAAAAGAGACTTGTAGGTGACAACTTCGTCATGGGAACACGAAGCTCTGATATGCACATTTTCGACAAATCTAGGTTTTATGGATATGTCGAGGGGGATGGTGGGTGAGATATTACTTAATTTCCCTTCATAGAACATATCGTGTGTAGACTCGGGAATGGTAGAAATGATGACAATGGTCGACGGGGTCGAGAGTCGTTGGTAACCCTCGATGGTGCATTGTTCCAGGAAGAGGATGGAACAATGATGTCCATCATCCCAAGGGGTATCTTCCATGGACATAACAGACATAATCATCTCATCTGTAGGAAAAATGATGTGGAATGGATCCAGAGATAAAGCACCAAGAGAGGGGGTAGAAGGGGTTGCTGATTGAATGGCTTGATAAGTGGATTCGATCGGACTCAAAGGCATTTCATTGCCATAACAAAGATGATCGTTGGGGTTGGGTACCATCCATGGGTCGTAAGATGCAAGGGTTTCATGAACATAGGTGGAGATCATGTTGATCGAGGTGACAAACAGATGTGGGACATAGGGTGCTAGAATGGGGAAAGTACCCATCAAAGAGGAATCTTTAAGAGGACCCACACCGACGTTCTCATATCCAGGGGGGTTTTTGCAATGAAAGGTACATTGTCGGTACGTGTGTCAGAGTGAAAGAAGGCCAATTGGTCTACGGTAATGACTTTTCCTTGATGTGGGAAACACACGACACAGAAAAGAGTGGAGACAACTGCACACATGGAATAGATCCAGCTACGACCAAGTAGAAGGTTGTAATCGAGAGGAGCATCAAAGACCTCCACTTCAACGTTGACCATTTTGCCTTCTAACGTAGTAGGCAATGAAGGGAGGACACCGTAAGGATTAAAACCAGAGCCATTGAAGGCTTTGAGCGTGTTGTGGGATTCAGTTAAAGGAGGAGAGCCAATGGATTTCCAGCAGGTAATAGACATGACACATGTCGAGGCACCCTCATCAATAACTTTTCTACAAATGTTTTTGTCGGAGACAATAACTTGTATTTGGAATGCAAGTTGAGGGGGTAACCTTGGAATGTGATCTTCCAAGTCAAAAATTATTAAATTTGTATCCATGGGGTCGATTCCACCAATAGCTTTCAACAGTGCCTTTCGTTGTATAGGAAAACTCTGAAGGAATTCAAGGGATGACATCGCGGATGGTGCTTGGGCCAGATCTTCGACAATAAAGTAGTTTTGGGCAGCACGTGCATGAAGATTGAAAGCCGATTTTTGAACAACACCCTTTAGGGGAGGGCTAAGAATTGTATCTAGGTTCGGTTGTTCGAGATGAAGAGGACCATTGGTAGGTGGGGTCATGGGAGATGGTTGGAGCAATGAAGGAGGTATTGCATCAACCTTCTCTTTGGAGGAAGAGTAATCTTTGGCTCTAGTGGTAAGTGTGATGTCATTCTTCTTTGAATCACCTATACACATCAAGACGTAGGATGTATTGGAGGGGGAAGGTTGGTTATGAATGACCAATTGGGCCTATTGTTGAGACAGGAAGGGTTGTGACAATACGGCCGGAGTGGGGAGTTTCGTGGTCCCTTGAAGGAACTTAGTAACCTCGGCTTGTCGTGGAAAATCCTTAGTGTAGTGATCATCACCACAGATAAGACAAGGGTATCGGGGTTTGTGATTATCCCTATCATCAACAGATGGTGTTTTGGCTTTCTTAGATTGTGGATTATTTTTATCCTCCTTGTTCTTACCCTTTCCCTTTTTGGATTTATTTTTGCCGGCGGGGGTGGATTGAACAGAGTTTACCTCAGAAGTCTTGCCAATGGGAGGGGTAGGAGACGAAGCATTTTGAACATTAGAATAAATGGGTTTGGGGTTGTTGCTAGAGGTTTGGAGGGAATGAGGTTGGGCATGGAAAGTGCCAATCACACTGTCAGTTGCATGAGAAGAAATAGGAGTAGTTGAAGTAGTGGAAGTAGAAGAACAAGGTGCATCAGGGAGTAAGTCGTAAAGAGTACCCATTTGTGAATAAATGAGGTCAAGGTATTGAGCATGACTGATTGCCTATTCTTTTGTGACAACTCCACCAATGGAGATTTCATGAGTGATGTCATTCACGAATGAATTCATGAACCACTTTGCTAGCAACTGATCGGGAAGTTCGAGTTTGATGAGACGTCGTCTCCATTGCCACTCATGAATGTGATCAAAGATATGAGTGGATTTGGTTTGTTTGAAAGAACTCAAAATATCAGTTCCCGTTTCGTAGCGGATCGGTAACTAGTAGTGGGTGAGGAAAGACATAGCAAGGGTGTTGAAGTTGGTGAAGAAGCCTCGTGGTAATTCTATATACTACTTCACGGAGGAACCTGTGAGGGTTCGCTGAAAAAAGGCATAAACGAATAGAGTCATCCATCAAGGAGTTGGATGAGCACCAAAGGTGAAAATTCATTACATGATTGTTCGGTTCCTCTCCCAGTTTACCATTGAATTTAGGGATGTTGGATGGTACTTTGGCCGGTATGGTGGGCCATTGAGGAGAGTGACAGATTGGATCATTTAAAATCCTTGATAGATAAGGGAGGTCCAAGGTGGCTAATAAGGGTAATTTTCTATTCACATGTAGGTATTGGTGACTTTGGGGAGGGAGTCTCATCAGTATACCAGTGGGACCATAAGCAGTTTGGATATAATGCGAAGATCTGGGCAGATTCGATTGTTGGTGTGGCGGCGAGTAATTCATAGGGTTGTACCCTTGAACAGGGGTGTGGGGTTGAGCGTTCGAGCCCCAAATAGGATTAAACATGCTTGGATATGGTTGACCTGTACTAGGGGCTATGACAGAGCTAGCTTGAGGTTGTTTCCCCCCAGTCGAGTGAGGATTATGTTGTATAAGATAATTCCAATACTAGGCCAAGGATGGAGGTATGTTTTGTCCATAGGGTGGGGTCGGTGGGGGTTTCTCTCCAATCGGAGGTTGCGTCCCAGCTGGGATTTGTTCTACAAAAGAAAATTGGGTTTGGCCTCCTTGGTGAAATTTTCCACCAATAGGAATCTAGTAATTAGGTGTGAAAGATGGGATGGTGCCACTAGGGTTGGTGCCTTTGATAGAGGATGGAAGAGGTCCTCTGAAAAGGGGTCGAGGAAGTGTCGGAATAAAACCAGGAACGAGATGGTGCCCAGAAGAAGTGGAAACACCAAGAGTCCCAGATGAGATTTGTGTAGGAGTGGGAATAGAAGCATTCAATGCATGATATTCGGGCGGAAGGGTTGAGGTGAATCTGGGTGAAAGCGGTGTGCCAATGGGGGCTTGGCTAGCTACTGTAATCCTGGTGTGAGGACTCGTAGTATCTGGGACCATTGTGTAATGGACCGTTTGTAGAGGGATAGTCAAGATGTGGTTAGCTGGTGGAGCATCTGTACCAGGAAAATAATAGGCAGTACTAAAATTTACTGCATCTATATTAGATGTTTCGGGAACGTTAGGTGTGATAGTGATATCAACGCCTACTCCTGAGCCAAAGAGATCCCGTCTAAAAATGCCAGTAGTCCAAAAAGGATCTTGACCCTGAGGTTCTATGAAAGGTCCAGTTGGTGATCTAGAAGACTGAACAACTATATCTCTGGAAGAATTCACTCACACAATACGTCTCCCAGAGTCGGGAGGAAGTCAAAAGTCCTCTCGAGAATTGGCCATTCGGAACCATTCTAAAGATTTAGTTATTTCCACTAGTGGAGTGACAACGTCTTGGACTTCACTTTGTTGAGGAGAGCCCTCTGGTGAGTTGGTAGGAAAGGGTTGAGAACCTTCCATATCTTCTCAGGGTAGGCCTTGCATTCTATGTGAACGGCGTGGAGGGTCAATTATGATCGAGTTAGAATTTTATGAAAGAAATTCTATGGCCAACTTGGGTAAACAAACAACATGCGCTAATAAAATCTAGGAAGAAAAAACAAGCAAACAAGACCTTCTAATTCCAATGTCACTAGTTGGTGATGAAATCCAATGTCGCAATGATGAGATAAGAAGGGCATGGGCTAGGGTGAAAAAGTTACTTTGATGACCTGCTTAACGGACTTACACCCTGGTGCAAGCTCCCACACACAATCATGGGTATACCCTCCAAGGAGCTCAAGTGAGTCTGGTCAACGTCGATTCCAGGTACCGTGAAGAATTTCCCCTTCATAGTCACCTTGTGTAAGACCCTAAGCAGATAGGCCACTAAGGTTACCACCAACAACAATAATGCCTGGGGTAACAGTCGACAGTCCGATCCACACTCAAGGGCAAGGTATCTAGCCCGAAATCAGCCTGAGAGGCTTCCACTCATCATTGTGGGTATACCTTCAAGTGACCCCCGTAATATGTCCAATCTCTACACCGATATCAACAAAGTAGGGTTAGTAACTCTGGCAATCTCAATGCGACCTCAGGTTTGACCCTTGTGTGAGAAGGGATTCTCAGGACAAAATGCTGCAAATGGAATTTGACACTCCTTATCACAAGATACTATTGTGTGTTTTGTGCTTTGGAGAGTGTGTCTCACTAACTATTCCAAAGCTCTAGCCTAGCTAATGTTGGTGTAAAAGAGCCCTAGAAAAAGTTAATAGTTGAATTTTAAAATTGCGCAATATTATTAAAGGTTGTTGTTACTCAAAAGGAGACGGAAATGAAACTGATGTTGTGTGAGACTCTAACCCAACTATGTATAAATAGGAATGAATGATACAATTTTTTTTTCGATGAATCCTATTTACAGGAGGGAAAGAGGAGTTATATGGAACAATGTGAACTACGATGTATGATCTTCTCTGAAATGTAATATTAAACAACCATGAACAATGAAAATTCCCTATTCGTTCTCTTTCAATACTTGAATGCCAATATTTTCGAATAAAAAGTTTCTTTAAAAAAAAGAAAATGTCTTTAATTTTTATTAGAAACCAAGCAACAAGGATGGAACTAAGAAAAAGTAAGCAGCTAAAGAAAAAGAAATACACAACAAACACCCAAATCGATCTTTCAAAACAAAAATAACAAACTGACAAGACCGGTCTCTTCAAATGCACATGGGTAACAATTTTCCAAGTAGCAAGTACTTGAAAAGGACAATTAATCTCAAATTTTAATCCAATTAAAGGCTCCCGACCAAACAAGCACTCGGATTTCAGAATCGGAGATTATACCCTTGTTAAGAAAAGGTCAAGAGTTAAAAATTGACAAAAAATGAATAAGAAGAGATTTTGATTTCCGAAAACTAATCATTCATGAGATTTGAAGTCAAGAAACATTCAATCAATGGCCAGAGAAGTTCTTTCCATACACACCAACCAATCTGGGCATCTGAAGACACAAAAGACTTAATCCAAAATTTTTACAAGTGAGTTCGTAGTCGGACAATGGGGTACAGTGCGAGAATTAAGGATTCTCGCAGGCTAGACACAAGAAGATTGCAAGAAGTTCACATTGAATTGAACATTAGGGTGCAAACCTCAATTATTCTCATAGGCTACAAATAGGTGCAGTCCGAGGAGGTTTGTAATCAAGCAAATTTTGGAAAAATGATAGGACTTTTGAGGGAACTTATGGATCCAAGGAGTCTATGAGGATCTCCTCAAGACTTAGAGATTGATTGGGAATGAAAAAAGGCAAGTCAAGAGAAAATGGCCAAGAAAAAACCACCAAAATGGGTTGTATCCCCAGTGGAGTCACCAATTTTGTTATTGGATAAATCAGTAGGTGCGGACACTAACAGATCTCCCTAGATCCACCTGGATCTAAAACAAAACAGGACAGGACACAATTCTTTCCCTAAGTTGCAATCAATGAATCTACTACTAAGAAGGAATGAGTGACATACCTTTATATCACTTCCTTAGGTCTCTATTGTTCCCGCTTCGCTCTGATGCTCTTGTGAAATTAGGTCCAAGACAACATAAGCCAACCAAAGTGAAGATGGAAAAGTAAATTCAATGTCAACCTATGCATATGATCAAGGAGTTATGCAATAAAATAAGAGTGATTTTATGGGAAAGGGACATGCCGTTGTATTATATTAAATGAAAGTAGAAGATACAACCAGATTTCCTTGATGCCGCAAGCTTTCTTTCAGTGACCCTTGGTTCCAACACACACACTTGCTCTGCACTTGCATGAATAAGATCCAATACAACTTGATAGACCAAATAGAGTCTTCAAGATTCTATCCAAACAGAGTTCTTCACACAATTCTTTCACCAATTCTTCATTCAATCTTGCTTAACCTTTTCCATGAGAAAACTTTCAATATATAGGAGAAGGAGAGATGGTTAAATGGATGAGGATGATCCCACTAAATCTAAGAAGTTAGTAGGATGACAACCATGCGAATTCCAACTCATTTTCTAGAATATTCCCTTCTAGAACCTTCGTGACCTCTTCTCTTTTCCAATCTTTGAAACAGGTTCACACCCTACCTATAGAGGAGATTGCGAAGAGTTCACACCCTAAGTTTGGGTTGCCTACGAGAATGAAGGATTTTTGCATCCTGTAATATAGGCAGCCTGCGAACTCATCTTAAAAATGTGTTTTTTGGAAGAAGACAACAATCACTTTTCTTAGGCAAAAAGTCTTTGTGGGGGCCTGAATACATCACTTGTAGAGACATCACTAGAGTGACCAAAATCATGTGTAACATGCTGTAGTTTTGGAACTTTCATAATAGAAGAGCTTGAGAGCCAGGTCTTTGTGGACATAGCCCAAAAGGGGTTGAACCATGGTAAAACCTGTGTTATGTGATTGAATGCATGTGTCTCTTTTACCGTTTATGAGTAGATGTTAGAATGATGCATGAATGAATTAATGAATCTTCTATATTACATGCATGAATGAGGATGCCAATATATTGATTTAATAAGTTAAATAGAACTCTCCGTGCACACTTCTCAGATCTCCATAGAATCCTGGACTGCAAACACTTGAGTATTGCAGTCACCCATTAAGACTATCATGGGTGAGACTGCGCAATGCACTCTATGCATCATGTTTCCTTCTAGTTTACCAAGAGGGCCGATAGTTTTAGATTCTTTTTTGGAACCCCAATAGACTTGAACCTGGGTCAATCATGTTAAAGGTATAACTCAGATAATTAAAACCAGCAACTTCTCAGAGAGGTGGACCATTCTTATTGACCACTTATCAGAGTGACTTCCAAGGAGAATGATGGTCCTAGACCATTTCCCCACACTGGAAACAAGGGGAATCATTTTCTATGGTACATCAACAATCTGTTGGACCATTTTATTTATGAAAATGACTGTCTGTCTAAAATCTTGGACCACTTTCTGGACTAGAAAGTGACTTCCCATCGTGGACATTTTTCAAACTGGAAAATGACCGCCCATATATCAATAATATATCAGTGCTCCCTCCCAACCTAGGGAGTCATCTCCACAAGCCCCATCTTGTCCCTCAAATACAAAAACTGTATTCTTGACAGAGGATACATCAAAATATCAATTATTCATGGAGATATACCAGAGATTCACTTTTCCCTTATGTACTTCATCACGAATAAGGTATTACTTGATCTCAATGTGCTTCTACTGTCTTGGAACAGAATGTTTTTCTAGAATCTTTGCATACTTATGACTATTCACAATATATATCATAGTCATATTCTGTACCTAATCAAATAGTCCAGAAACCTACTTTTGAAGCCATATTGCTTCCGTACAAGAATCACAAGATGCAACATACTTTGCTTCTGCAATGCTAAGCACAACAGAATTTTGTTTCATGGTATCCCATGAAGTCATAGCAGATCCCAAACTGAAACACACACTAGAAGCAATATTTATGTCATCTGCACTCCTTGCCCAATATGAATCAATAAATCCATGAAGTTATACATTACTATTTGAGGCATATCTCAAACCATAAGTTATCATCCCCAAAGATATCTCAAGATATGATTTGTAGCTATCTGATGCTCATGTCTAGGTTCTACCTAGAGTTGACTCAACATGTTTACAACATAGAAAATGTTCAGCCTAGTATTTACCAAATACATCAATGATCCAATCAATTGTCAGTATAGGGACAAGTCTACTGGATTAGAATCAGAGTCTCTCAACTTCCTTAGATATGTTACCATGTGAGTTTCCATGGATTTGCAATACATCATCCCAAAATTCTAAAGGATCTTTTCAACATACTTCCCTTGTTCTAGGAAGACTTCACCATGCTTCTAGTCTCAAGTAATAGTGCATGAGACAAAGATCCTTCATATCAAATTCACAGGATATCTCCCTCTTACATTGAATAATGAGAGACTTTTCACCAAGCTCTTGGAGCTTGCTTGAGTCCATACAAGGCCTTATTTAATATGCATACATGGGTTTCTCTCTGGTGTACCTCAAAACCTTGAGGGTGTTGCATGTATGCTTCTTCTTCAATCACTCCATTTAGAAAAATGGTCTTTACATCCATCTGATGTAAAATACAACCCATGGAAGATGCTAGAGATATGATGGATCTAAAGGTTTATTTGGAAAATGGAGAAATCATCTCATCATAGTATTATCCCTGTTAAGGGGTGAACTCTCTAGCCACAATTTTTTCCTTATATTTATCGATACTTCTATCCATTGCATGTTTTATCTTGTAAATCCAGTTAGGCACAATTTTCCATACATTGAATTTCATGATTGATATTATTCCATAACATCTTCCTTTTATTCTTTCTTCTTGACTTCTTCTTCAAAGGTGGAAAGTTATGTAATTGGAATATGGTTTTGACTTCTTGCTTTCTTTGAAAGTTCTATCTCGAGCACCATAGTTCTCTACATGATCTCACGAGATCAAGATGGTCTTCTCTTCTTAGTCTTATATTTGTTAATATTTTACTTAAGATGTTATCATTAATCCCAAGTTCAATAATATTTAATACAATAGCACAATAAAAGGATAATAAGGATCACGGAAAGAAACAAGATCACAGACTACATAAACATTTATTCTTGGAAACCCTCATGGGGAAGAAAACCCATAAAAAATTATTTAATATAGATTCAATAACCAAGTAGGAATAACACTCTCCTTAAGAGATTCAAACCCTAGACCAAGATGAATGCCTGACAAAGAACCAAGAGCCAAAATCCTAGAAGGTAGTCTTCCTTTCTTCTTCGCTATTCTTGTTCTTCCTTGCTTAATACCCAGAAATATAAGAAGTGTGCGATAATTGAGTTAAAAATTGAGGTCTTACGACCTATATTTATAGTAGTCACATCAGAATAAAGTGGGCTAACCTGTCCTTAATAACTGGGGATGAAATAACTATTTTCCAATATAAAAAAAATAAAATATTGTTATCTTGAGCTGACATGACATATATTGTTTTAGGGTTTTTACATAATCAATTATGATATAAGAATATCATCTATAGCTGCACCAATATATCAACACTCCCTCTTAGCAAGGAGGGTATTCTTATAGCAACATAAAAATTATCTGATTGGTCATCATCAACTAGACAACAAGAGGCATCAACATAATCATATGATCATATGGCTTCATCATCATCACTACAACTGTACAACTGGAATCACAATCACTGACTGGTTCTCCATGAATCTATATTAAATAATTTTCCTTCCCTCCATCTGGAGTCTCACTTTCCTCTTCACACAGAATATATTCCATGAGCTTGCCATTCCTTTTATGTTCTCCTTTTCGTGTAGTCCTAATTACACCCATCCACTGGGAAACACTATTATGATAGCTTCAAAACACACCTAGTCACTTCACATGAACTATAAAATCTATTAATGCTAGCCCAGGCAAGGACTGGACTTCATTTCCATGATCCATAGATCAAGACACACCTATATATTCTGCATGACTTAGGCAAGGTTTGTAAGTAGACTAATCAATCCTTATCCATAGGAGAGTATCTTCTTGCTGCCCCTTAGAGAAACATCTAAACCCCTCTCTAAGAGGGTATACTAGCATGTCCCTAGAGTATCCAAACTCATCACTGGACAGAGGCTATCCTTTGGAAATCTTCTCATTCCCCTTCTCCATGAAGGTATACCAAGAATGTCCCTAGAGTGTACAAGCTCATCACTGGACATAGGCTTGACTGTTTTCCTGGAACTGTATTGTACCATGTCTCGGATATACCTGATTGTATAGATCACTGGAAGAAAAAAATCATGAAGCCTCAAAGCTTCATATATGTGCTAGTTTCTTTCCACATTTGTTGTACTGAGTGCCACTAACATCTTTTTCTTGATGAATCAGGATCTCATATCTTATCTCAAACTGGAGAGACATTCTTTATGTGCTCTACCTGACCACTATACTCCACCCAACCAGGTTCCATCTAAACTTGCAACTTCATATTTCTGTCCAAGACATATCTAGGTCCATATCCATCTATACCATGTAGATACCTATCCACATGCATTTATATCTAACCATGTACCCACTCAACTGAGTGTCTGGAAAATCATGTCACTACCTGGTGTTATCCAAGTACATCTAGGATCTCATCAACTATGGGATCACCAAATATAAAGAAGAATCAATCATGGTCCAGTTTCCCTGAATCTTTCCATGGTGTAACACCACACTGCCCATCTACTAGGCACTATTCATCCACTGGCTAACTTTCTTCTATGATCAAAAGATCATACTACTCATGCACTAAGTACTTCACATTCAATAGGTATTGTCCATTCAATGAACAAATCTCAATCATGATCAAAGTTTCTCAGTATCCATTTACTGGGAAAACTTTTCCATGGACCACTGCTTTCTAATCCCATATACATCATCAAGCGATGATCCTTTATCTCAAAATCAAAGATGAATTCCATCTTAAACCCAACTAAGATATTCTTTATTTGTGCAACATATGATAACCATCAACCTTGAAGAACTCGTCTGTAATGTCCTGGGTGCCTGCTTGTGCTTGACCTTGCTCCCTCTGTATCTGGGTACTGGCTCCCTCTACAACTATATGAATGGTACTAGAGTAAACTGCAGTTACCTGCATCTCATCAACTATATCCGATCCCTAAGTATTCATCTGAGTTATCCCTCATCAAGTGAGTCTATCAATGTGAGCCTCCTACTCACATATAAGTACTAGATATTGTCTGGTTCTTACTAACTGTAACCATATCATAAGTCCTTTTCATGTTGTCTAACTTCTGCAAGTCAAAGCATAAGTTCTTTCTACCGATACCTGTAATTTTACTTAAAACATGATTTCTGGATATGCTACTCAGCCAATCAATTAGTAACAATATTGTAAAATCGTAAGCAATAATCAAATCAAACTATATCATGATTTCTATGCATACTATCACAGAGTAGTACATGTATTTTCCTAAGAAAAATGATTTAACTTAACCCTTATCTATTTCTCTTCTTACTTAGTTATCTAAATGTCTCCCCTCCTTAAAGAGGTTCCATTCAAAAAAAATTCCAAGGGTTCTTACTGTTCAACATGTACCCTTCTATATATAAAACCCTAATCATGTATAAGAACTCTAAACACTTCCACTTTAGTTATGAATAACTAGTTTAACCTTTTCTACCATAGCTAAAGAAATCTTTGTAATATAAACACATACCTTCATCACTCTCTTGAGTGATCATACCTAAGATAAATCTTTTCTACCTTTCATCATCATGTATATCTTTCTTCATAGATTTGCATAAGCACTGAGATAAAACAAGATTAGTCAACATTCTCACAAGATATAGCTTATGATATATAATGATGAAAGTGTTAAAATAAACATGAATACTCATCTTTGTGTTTGTGTGGGGAGACTCCTCGAACTACACCATTTTTTGTATTTCTGAAATCATCAACATCACCTTAAAGCACATATTCCTCGAATTCTTTTGATTCTTTCTTTGGAGGAGGAGACTCATCATTCTTTGCTACATGTGCCTGATGCTTTTTTTTTCCTTTCCCTTGAGGACACTCATAGTAAAAGTGTCATGTCTTCTGAAATTTGAAACATCTTATCTTTGATACATATTTATTATTATCTGGCATTCTTTCATAGTTAGATTCTTTCTGGTCATTTTTCTTTCTAAAGAAACTCCTTCTACCTCTTCCTCTTGCTTGAACTGTAAGATCTTGATCTTCATCGTCAAGTGATATCTTTTGTTTTTCTGCAAGTCTGGATTCTTCTTATGTGCAATCTGTCCATGATTTATCAAACTTAGGAAGCTTACTTCTTGCAAATACTCTTTTTACAAAGGGATTCCATGAATCAGGAAACCCATTTAGGCTTATGGTCGCAAGCTCTTTTCCATTGACAATGTCCTCAACAGTTGCAAGCTAATCTCTAATATGAGAAACTCTCATAAGATAAGAGGAGATAGATTCTGAGTTACCCATCTTTATATTACGAAGTTGGTTCCTTAATGCAAGGTTCTTACTGATATCCTTGTTTTCATACAATATTCTAAGTGCATTATACATTTTTTTGTTGTCTTTAGTTCAAAAATATGAGGGATCAAGTGATCCTTTACTGAATCTGATACAATTATCTTTGCTTTCTTTTCATCCTTTATATGCTTAGACTTTTGTTCTTTGTTTTTTGGTTTTAATATACCAACTATCACATAATGTAGGAGATCATTATCATATAGATTCATTTGAAACCTGTGCTTCAATGATCTGAAGTTACCAGATCCTTCCAGCCTGTCTTCTACCCTCATATTGGTGGACATTATTTCCTATAGCAGAAACCCTAGCCCCAAGCTACAGAAAATGACAAAAAATGAAATTTCTCAGAACTGAAAGTTGAGCTTACCAGGTGATGCAATGGGTCAAGGAGAGGTCACTTGTACAAGACTTTGTTGAAGACGACAAGTAAAACTACCCAAAACAGTCCATGTGCAATTCTACTTCTGGTTTTTCTGGTTCTGGTTCTTGGTTTCTGGTTTTTTGGCTTCTATCAAACCATAATTCTCAATTTCTTGGACTTCTCGCCAATGAAAATTTGATTTGATTGAACCAAGAGGTGTACCAAGGAATGGCATAATTCCCAATGTAATTTGCAGTAAAAATATCCCATAAATTAAAAATCCCTAATTTTGATCTCTGATAAACCTGAAGTCTGGATCTGTGAAAATGTTCTTTCATGCTCTCTTTGATACCATGTTAAGATTTTACTTAAGCTATTATTATTAATCTTGAGTTCATTAGAATTTAATAAAATATCATATTAACAACATAATAAGGATCACTTGAAGAAACAAGATCACAGAGTACACAAGCATTTATTCTGGGAAACCCTCATGGGGGAGAAAACCCAACAAAAATTCTTTAATATAGTTTCAATAACCAAGTAGGAATAACACTCTCCTTAATAGAGTCAAACCCTATACCAAGATGAATGCATGACCAAGAACCAAGAGCCAAAATCCTAGAAGGTAGTATTCCTTCCTTCTTCGCTATTTTTCTTCTTACTTGCGCAATACTTAGAAATATAAGAAGTGTGCAATACTTGAGTGAAAAATTGAGATCTTACAACCTATATTTATAGTATTCATGTCAAAATAAAGTGGTCCGAACTGTCTTTAATATCTTGGGCTGACCTAACAATTTTCCAATATAAAATACATATAATATTGTTACCTTGAGCCAACATGACATATGTTCTTTTAGGGTTTTTACATAATCAAGTATTATATGAGTATCATCCATAGCTACACCAATATATCAACAATATTGATGTGGATCTTCATATCTATGTGGTTCTGCCATGTCTGATACAACATTCTTACCACCCTCTGCAATTGCAATCCTGGGAGTTGTAGGATCTTTATCATGGACTTCATCACGGTCTTGGCCGTTTAGTGAGAAGGTTGACATGCATCTGAGTAAAGGATGTCCAAAAATTATTTTGATTTCCATGCTTCCTTTATAATTAATACTTGGTGAGACCATCTGCTTCACCATTGATGAATTCATCTGCTCCATGCTTGCAACTGTCACTATAGCTCCCTCCTAGAGCTATCACCTGTGACCTTCCCGGAACAAGAAAAATAACAATAACAAAGGAAAATAGAAAAATACATTCTTCAACACTCTTTCATTGTTGTGATCAATCATTCTTCCATTGTAACTTATTTGGAGCAAACAAATACATCCTCATGGTAGCCTCCATGAAATATTGTAAGATAACTTGCCCGAGACAAGAACAATAAAAGTATTGCTAGTATAATAACATTTTCATAAGAACATATCTATGGTAACAAGAATGAATAACAATTTTATTGTGATAATCATAGTATGACCAAGAAGACCTGCCCGAGAGAAAAACAAGAAATATATCTCTAGAGGAGATGTTAGTTCATTTTGATAACAAGTACAATAAGCATCTATATCAATAATATTCACATGCCATCAAGTATTCATTACATCTAGCAGAAACAAAGCCTTTCAAACATTACTTTCATAATTTGTAATGTAGCAACTATCAACCTTGGTATCTACAAATTTCAAACTTATCAATTTTAATCAAACATAGAACCTAAAGCCTCAACTCCTATGGAGGGTATGCTTGTTCCTTTGAATGTATTGAATCCAATATTATTTATTGGACAATTTGTATTGTACATACCCTGCAAACACACCCATGTTTTGCTAGATGATATGACTTGAAAAGCATATACAGGTGCATACCTTGAGATCTTTGTAGCATCATCCAACGTGTCTTCCAATCTAAAACTAGATACCATCTTGACAAGGAGAGGTTAGAAACTAAATCAGAAATTTCAATGATTAGAACAAGATAGAAACTCTGAAATTTCAACTTTAATCAGATGTCAATCTTTGACTAGTCAACCTTTGACTTTGACCAAAAAATCAAACCTGGCATTTTTGCTAGCTGAGGGTGCCAATAGGTGTGCTAGGCTAGAGCACACTAGGATTTCAAAGAAATATTCCAAACACTTTACTTGAGGTGCCCAAACAAATGGGTTAGGGTTTGTTACCACTGCAAAACCTGACTGCAACTGCAACTGCACTAAAATCTCAATTATAATATAAGAATATCATCCATAGATGCACCAATATCTCAACAATATTGATGTGGATTTTCATATCTATGTGGTTCTACCATGTCTGATACAACATTCTTACCTCCCTCTACAATTGCAATCCTGGGAGCTACAGGATCTTTATCATGGACCTCATCACGGTCTTGGTCGTTTAGTGAGAAGGTTGACATGCATCTAAGTAAAGGATGTCCAAAAATTCTTTTGATTTCCATGCTTCCTTTATAATTGATACTTGGCAAGACCATCTGCTTCACCATTGATCAAGTCATCTACTCCATGCTTGCAACTGTCACTATAGCTCCCTCCTAGAGCTATCACCTGTGACCTTCCTGGAACAAGAACAATAACAAAGGAAAATAGAAAAATACATTCTTAAACACTCTTTCATTGTTTTGATCAATCATTTTTCCATTGTAACTTATTTGGAGCAAACAAATACATCCTCATGGTAGCCTCCATGAAATATTGTAAGATAACCTGCCCGAGACAAGAACAATAAAAGTATTGCCAGTATAATAGCATTTTCATAAGAACATATATATGGTAACAAGAATAAATAACAATTTTATTATGATCATCATAGTATGACCAAGAAGACCTGCCCCGGAGAAAAACAAGAAATATCTCTCTAGAGGAGATGTTAGTTCATTTTGATAACAAGTACAAACCTAGAACTTATCAATTTTAATCAAACCTAGAACTTGAAGCCTCAACTGCTATGGAGGGTATGCTTGTTCCTTTGAATGTTTTGAATCCAATATTATTTCTTGGACAAGTTATATTGTACATCCCCTACAAACACACCCATGTTTTGCTAGATGATATGACTTGAAAAGAATATACAAGTGCATACCTTGAAATCTTTGTAGCATCGTCCAACTTGTCTTACAATCTAAAACTAGATACCATCTTGACAAAGAGAGGTCAGAAACTGAATCAGAAATTTCAATGATTAGAACAAGATAGAAACTCTGAAATTTTAACTTTGACCACAAAATCAACTTTGATCAAATGTCAACCTTTGACTTTGATTTTGACCAGTCAACCTTTGACTTTGACAAAAAAATCAAACCTGGCATTTTTTCTAGCTGAGGGTGACAAGAGGTGCGTTAGGCTAGAGCACACTAGGATTTCAAAGAAATATTCCAAACACTTCACTTTAGGTGCCCAAACAATTGGGTTAGGGTTTGTTTCCGCTGCAAAACCTGACTACAACTACAACTGCACCAATATCTCAATTATAATATAATAATATCATCCATAGCTACACCAATATCTCAACAATATTGATGTGGATCTTGATATCTATGTGGTTCTTCCATGTCTGATACAACATTCTTACCTCCCTCTACAACTACAATCCTGGGAGCTACAGGATCTTTATCATGGACCTCATCATGGTCTTGGCCATTTAGTGAGAATGTTGACATGCATGTAAGTAAAGGACGTCCAAAAATTATTTTGATTTCCATGCTTCCTTTATAATTGATACTTGGTGAGATCATCTGCTTCACCATTGATGAAGTCATCTTCTCCATGATTGCAACTGTCACTATAGCTCCCTCCTAGAGATATCACCTGTGACCTTCCTCGAACAAGAAAAATAACAAAGGAAAATAGCAAAATACATTATTCAACACTCTTTCATTGTTGTGATCAATCATTCTTCCATTGTAACTTATTTGGAGCATACAAATACATCCTCATGGTAGCCTCCATGAAATATTGTAAGATAACCTACCCGAGACAAGAACAATAAAAGTATTGCCAGTATAATAGCATTTTCATAAGAACATATCTATGGTAACAAGAATGAATAACAATTTTATTGTGATCATCATAGTACGACCAAGAAGACCTGCCCGGGAGAAAAACAAGAAATATCTCTCTAGAGGAGATGTTAGTTCATTTTTATAACAAGTACAATAAGCATCTATATCAATAATATTCACATGCCATCAATTATTCATTACATCTAGCAGTACTAGCAGTAACAAAACCTTTCAAACATTACTTTCATAATTTGTAATGTAGCAACTATCAACCTTGGTATCTGCAAATTTCAAACTTATCAATTTTAATCAAACCTAGAATCTAAATCCTCAACTGCTATGGAGGGTATGCTTGTTCCTTTGAATGTATTGAATCCAATGTTATTTCTTGGACAAGTTCTATTGTACATCCCCTGCAAACAGACCCATGTTTTGCTAGATGATATGATTTGAAAAGCATATACAAGTGCATACCTTGAAATCTTTGTAGCATTGTCCAACTTGTCTTCCAATCTAAAACTAGATACCATCTTGACAAGGAGAGTATAGAAACTGAATCAGAAATTTCAATGATTAGAACAAGATAGAAACTCTGAGATTTCAACTTTGACCACAAAATCATCTTTGATCAGATGTCAACCCTTGACTTTGACCAAAAAATCAAACCTGGCATTTTTGCTAGCTGAGGGTGCCAAGAGGTGCGCTAGGCTAGATCACACTAGGATTTCAGAGAAATATTCCAAACACTTCACTTTAGGTGCCCAAACAAATGGGTTAGGGTTTGTTGCCGTTGCAAAACCTGACTACAACTACAACTAGTGCTAGAACGAGCTTGATAATGAACTTCCCAATATACCTTCCAGTGGTTAGAATTTATAAATATAGTGTGGGTCCATAACCTGTTAAAATAATTATGTTCTCATTTTACCATAGACAATATCACAATATTGTCACCCAACCTTAAGAACAAGGCCACCCCTGAGCACCTTTAACCTTTGACATAATTATTCTATAAATCCATACTAGAACCAACAAATACACCCTAGATGCTAACTGCAACAACTACTCAAGAAAATTAGATCTCTCCTTATCCAAGGGTAGTGTACAAGAGAGAGAGTCTCCATATCCACATAACAAGTACCATACAAAACTGCAACTGCACTACTCTCTCAAACTTGTGCCATACTTAGCAAAAATATCACCAAGAGTGTCACTAAGAGAATTACCAAGAGAATCACTTGATAGCGCTAGAGAGAGACAAATACCAAGAGATAACCATACTCCCTTATTCCTCCATAAGACTTGCGCTCTGACTAGGTGTACAAATGAGCTAAACCGTCCTCTATTTATATTAGTCTGTCCAATGACTTTTATGGCTGGGACAACTAGACTTCCTGGTAATTATATTTTATGTTTATATTTTTCCTATGAAATCGACTTATCTATCTGGAAGATAATATTCTAATATTATTTATTCTGCTAGGTTGACTTGTCTTCTAGGGTTTTCACACATCTATTTAGGGTTTCCCTTGCTTCCAGAATATTCCATTCTAGTTGAAGGTTACACATGGAGATTAATACCTCCTGCAGCTACTGTAACATCAACACCAACTTACTTTTGGATTTTTAAGATCAACAATGTGGAACAAAAAACTATTTGACACATTCAAACCAATGAGACCCATGGCTTCATCAAGTTTGTTTCAATAGGTGGACCTCTTGATTTCCTTCATGAATATGGGTTGAGCCTTAGCTAAAATTTACCAAATCCATTTTGATTGCAACATTTGTTGCATATTAAGTTTTCATGTGTGATAGTTATTGGGGGTTTGGATATCAACGACCCTTAATTCCTCCATTTTGTCAATCCATTTAAAAAAAAAAAAACCTTGATCTCGTTGCACAAAATGAAGAAAATAGAGCTCCAAAAAAAAGTTACTACTGTTGTATGGGACTTTGGGCCCTTGTCATCATACATTAGAGGATAATACATAAATATATGTAATAAAGAGGATAAATATAAGTAAATACATGTAATAAAGGGTAAATTCCTAAAAAGGACTAAACTAATGATTAGTTGAATAAACAAGAGGTTGTTTAACTTTTCCAAATACTCTCTTATTTATCGAGTATGTCTGTGTAATGTGATTTCTAATGTAATTTCTCTCGGAATTCCATTGTAGTATACAAGATTGTGACATTGGTGTCATTTCCTCCTCCATTCGTGGATGGGGGGTGGTGTGAATCTAAAGAAGATGGAGAGAGAAGAGGATCAATTGATGCTCGTAAATGATGATGGATGTTGCTTGCATGTGGCCGCTACATGCTCATGGTTGATTGGTTGTGCAGAGAAGGATGGAAAACATGCACAGATATGTTCATTGATACTGTTGATATTGAATTTTCTCGAGGACGACTACTGACGAATGAGGATGCATGTTGCTCGCATAAATATTTCTCACATAAAGTCGAGTTATTTTTGAAATGGTTGGCAATGATGAAGATTAAAAATACTGAGAAAAAGATGCACTCGAAATACCTTGTTCAAAGAAAGTGATTATGAAGGGAGTTGGGGTAGAAGTGATCGTGAGTTTCAATTGGTTGATGACTTGTTTATAAAATAAACATGCTGAGTGATTGAATGTATATTAAGTTAGAAATGTAATCTTGTTTCGAAATCCACTGCAAGGACATTACAATTTCCCTCGTGGAGGAGTTAAAAAACTCTAACAACTCGGCCAAGCAAGTAAATTTTCAGTGAAGAAATATGGGTCGACCAGGTCGACTTAGGAAACTATTCGACCTAATTGAATCACGATTACCCTGAAGGAGGGTCAACTAGTTGTTGTGACCAAGTTGATGGTCAAAAATTCATGCAGTCATTATATTTATCTCGAAGAGTCTTTGAGAGAAATACATGAAAATGATGATCCCATCTATAGACACAATGAGAGTAATATAAATAAACTGCTCCATTGAGGAGTGGCCATGGTGTCTCTCCATTCGGTTAGAACAAACATTTTTGGAAAAGAAGAACGAATGAGCGGTCTATTGGTCGATTAGGAGATGTCAATTTAGATGTGTTGATCAACTTCTAATTATAGGTTTGTATTTCTACTCGACAAGAGCAACACAACCACACAAAATAACTTTGGGAAATCCTTGGTGCAAGAGAGGAAGCGATAGTTTCTCATGCTCATGTTTTCCAAGAGGATAAGAAGATATCCAAAGGCTTCGAACACATGAAGACTTACGCGATTCAACTCTATAATAGTTGACCCATTAAAAAAACCGATGTGCCTGGGGGTTGACTAGACTATGGAACCAAATTTTTCCATCGACCTGTTAGTCCAGTCAACCACAAACATTAACTAATTACACAACAGAGAATAAAAAAAACATCATATCAAATGGAAAAATGATAAAAGAAATGAAAAAATTTACGTGGTTCACCCAACTTCGGGCTACGTCCACCAAGAAAAGGTATCGATGCTTCTCTCTTTTCATTGATGGAGATTTTACATTTTTATAACACCCTCCCCTCTTCTCACATACATTGAATTAATAATTCTCCAAAATTTACAGTCATAGCTCAAACAACTTACTAACTGAGCAGTAAATGCTCTATGCATGCTCCAGTGGAATTGACACATACACAACGAAATCCTGAAGAAGAGGAGTCGAGGTAGATGATTGTTCCTTGAATCCATGGGTTTTGTTGTCAACCGTTTCAACAATCTCCACCTTGACAAAAACTTTATCTGATACCTTGCTCATTATTTTATTCTAGCACTTTTTCTACAAGCCAGGAGAAGCCAAGCACCATCGTAACTTCTCTAAAAGTACTGGTTTTGTGAACATGTCTGCACAATTATTTTTTGTATGAACATTTTCAAGAGAAATTCCACCTTCATCGATGACTTGTCTTACAAAATGGTACTTAATAGGAATATGTTTATTTTTACTATGGTAGGTTGGATTCTTAGCCAAGTGAATACCACTTTGACTATCACAAAGAAGATTTACTTTATCTTGCATCCTTCCAAACTCACCAAACAAACCTATTAACCAAACCGCTTCTTTGCAAGCATGTGAAGAAGCTATGTATTATGCTTCTATAGTGGATAAAGAAAAAATGTTATGTAGCTTTGACATCCAACTAATAGCTCCACCTGCAAGAGTAAATTCATATCCTGAAGCTGACCTCCTCTTGTCCAAATCACCTGAAAAATCATAATCAACATATCCACAGACTAACTCACAACCACTGTTATAGGTGATACAATAATCACTAGTGCCCCTTGAATATCGAAGCACCCATTTCATTGTTTCCCAGTGCTCTTTACCTGGATTTGCCATATATCTGCTGACAACCCCAACTGCATGTGAAATGTCTAGTCTTATACTAACCACTGCATACTTTAAACTTCCTACTGCATTAGCATATGGTATTCGAGACATATATTCTTTTTCCTCTTTTGTACTTGGACATAAACTTGAAAAAAGCTTAAAATGGGAAGCGAAAGGGACTGAAACTAGTTTCACACTGTTCATTCCAAACCTCAAAAGTATTTTCTCGACATACTTCTGTTGTGACAACCAAAGCTTACCATTCCTCCTGTCTCTAAATATCTCTATGCCCAAAATCTACTTTTTTTCTCCTAGATCTTTCATATCAAACATCCTAGACATTTGATCCTTTAACCTATTGATCTCAGTTATGATTTTTATTGCTAAAATCATATCGTCAACATACAATACTAAGATAATGAATATGTCATTATTCAATTTCTTAAGGTAAACACAATGATCATATTCACTCCTTGTATAATTCTAGCTCATCACGAAAGAATCAAATTCCTTGTACCATTGTCTAGGCGACTGCCTCAGACCATACAATGATTTCTTGAGCCTACAAACAAATTTCTTGTTGCGATTCTAAACGAACCCTTTAGGTTGTTCCATGTAAATATCCTCATCCAAATCTAGATGTAAAAAAGTAGTCTTAACATCTAGCTGCTCCCACTCCAAATCAAGTAATGCAACTAATTCTAACACAATTCGAATTGAAATGATCTTAACAACTAGTGAAAAAATCTCATGAAAGTCAATAACTTCTTTCTGAGAATATCCTTTTGTAACTAACCTTGCTTTGTACCTTTCTATCTTATCATCGACACCCTTCTTCAGCGTGTAGACCCACTTGCAACCTACAATTTTCCTGTCTCTTAGAAGTTATACCAGGTCCCATGTAGCATTCCTTTATAAATCATTCATTTCATTATTCATTGTGTCTTTCCATTTTTCATTGTTAGAACCCTCCACATCTTCCTGATAGCACAAAGGTTCATCATCTTTAGTACTTAAAAAAACTTATGAAACAAAATCATCATACCTTCTTGGAGGAACTCTAACCCGTGTAGACCTCCTTAGGGAAGTTTTTGTCTCATCCACAATCTGTTGATTGTCATCATCATCCATGTTTTCTTCTGCAATAACCTCTTCATGAACATCTTCAAAAACTTGTTCATGTTGAATCTCATCTGTAGTTTAATGAGTTTCAAACTGAATCTGTTGATACCTAGGTACTTCTACCCGTTTCATTTGAACATTTACATCTAATTTGATGATAGATGATTCATCAAATATTAAATCTATGTTAATGGTGATCTTGTGGGAAGTAGGATCCCACAACCTGTAACCCTTAATACCATCACCATATCCAACAAAGATAAACCTATTTTATTTTGGATCTAATTTAGAATGATGATGTTTTGGAATTAGAGCATAGGCTTCACAACCAAAAACTTTAAGATTAGAATAATTACAAGGGTGACCTATCCATACCTCTTCAGGAATATTGCACTCTATTGTTGTTGATGGTGATCGATTCACCAGATAACAAGCTGTAAATATTGCTTCTACCCACAGTTCCTGCTGCAAGTTGGCGTTACTAAGAATACTCCTTGCTCTCTTTAGAAAAGTGTTGTTCATGCGTTCAACAACTTTGTTTTGTTGAGGAGTATAGGCAGTAGTTTTATGCCTATCAATCCCAAACTCCTTGCAATAGTTCTCAAATTCCATTGACGTAAATTCACCACCATTATCAGTTCTTAAACATTTAATGGATCTACCAATGCTCTTTTCCACTAAATCTCTAAACTGCTTGAAAACAATAAATACATCAGCCTTTCTTTTCAACATATATATCTACACCTTCCTAGGGAAATAATCTATAAAGTAAAAAAGTATGATGATCCTCCATACGAAATAGTAGGGGATGGTCCCCAAACATCATAATAGATATAATCAAGGATTCCCTCACTGGTGTGTCTTTTAGTTTTAAATTTCTTCCTATTCTATTTTCCATAAATATAGTGCTTGCAAAAATCTAACTTTAAAGACTTTAGACTAGGAAGTAACTTGCGATCAGATAATACCTTCAATCCTTTTTTTGCTCATATGGCCCAACCATTGATGCCACGGTCGAAGAGAATCACTATCATTCTCGGATACAGTTGTCACATGATCTGACTCAACTCTTCCTTCTAACAGAAACAAGTTTCCAACCTTCTTCGCTTTCATAACAAGTAGGATTCCTTTGTAGACCTTCATAACTCCACCTTGAATAGTACTTTTATATCCTCCAGTATTTAAGACTCCCAAAGATATTAGGTTCTTCCTAAGCTCAGGTACATGTCTCACATCAGTTAGTATCTTAACAGATCCATCAAACATCTTAATTCAAATGCTACCAATTCCCACAACTTTACATGATATATCATTTCCCATGTAAACAATTCCATCATCTATAGACTGGTAAGTAATAAACCAGTGTCTATGAAGACACATGCTATTTGAAGCACCAGAATATAATAACCATTGTTGATCATAATGTGAAACAATACCAATTGTTAAAAATTCATCAATCATACCTAAACTTGTTGTTGAACCTATTTCAATTGTGTTTGCTTCCTTCGTCTCTTTTGGAGGGTCTTCTTTGGAGGCTTGTTGTCGCTTCCAACAATCCTTCTTCAGGTGTCCAGATTTTCCACAAAACCAACACTTAAGCTTTCTCTTCTTGCCCTTCTACTTTGACTGAGAGAAATACCTCTGAACATGTCCTTTTTCTTTAGGTTTTCCTTTGACCACCATCGCCTCAAATGTAGAGGTTTCTAAATTGGATTTCTTCCTTGTTTCCTTAGACAGTAAAGCTCCAACAATAATATCAAACTCAATACTTTCTATTGAACTGAAACTAATAGAGGTAACAAAGTGATTCCATGACTTGGGAAAAGACCACAAAAATGTAATCGCCTTGTCTTTAGATTCGAATTTCACTCCCATGCTAGTCAACTGGACTAAAAGAGTATTAAAAGTATTTAAATGATCAACTATTTCCATACCGTCCTTCATGCGCAAATTGTACAATTGTCTTTTTAGGAAGATCTTTTTCGTCAAGGATTTCATCATATACAAGCTTTCCAACTTCATCCACAAACTAGCTGTTGTGTTCTCTGTAAAAACGTTGAACAAAACATCATCGACCAAACAAAGACGTATGGAACTTAGTGCTCTCGCATCAATCTCTTCCCACTCTTCATCTGAAATGGTCACGGATTTCTTTGATTTTCCCAAAATCCCCTTCACCACCCCTTGCTACACGAGCAAATCGTGCATCTTGACCTTCCAAATCTCAAAATTGTTCTTGCCATTGAATTTCTCAATTTCAAACTTGGCATTTTGAATCTTTTCCATCTCAGACGTTCTCGTACTTCTCGGCCTCTATTTCTTCAAGTATTACCTCCACTTGTTAATCTGCTCCTTCACATCCTTGGGCAGTCCTGATGCAAAGTAATGTAAATTGCGATCATAATCGGAGCAATAAGACCCCTTTCCCTTGCATATGCCTAGAAGAAATCAACGGTCCTTGAAACGATTCATCATATCCTTCAAAAAAAAAATCGATATGGAGGAAGGAGCCTTGATCGAACCTGAGCCCATAAGAGAGTCGACGCACCATTTAAAAGGAGAGGCCAACGTCGATTTCAGATTTCTGATTGAATCTGAGCCGACAAGAGAATCGGCACAGCCCACAGGAGAATAAAGGCACCCTTTAAGAGGAGAGGTTAGCGCCGATTTCAGATTTCAAAACACTGTAAGTGTAGACACGAATCAGTGCGCCCTTTAAGAGGAGAGTCCAGTGCGGATGAGAAATTAGCGCTCTACACGCACTGAGAGACAAACCCTGATGTGAAAGGAGGTGCTCCCTACGAACAAAAAATGGCATTGCATCAACACTCCTCCAACTCGATACTGTACTGTTGTCTTCTCCGAGAATAATTGACGCCAGCACAAATGGTATTGCTGCTGCATTTTCTGCCGCCTCTGTGTAACATACCCGCTACCTAAATCAAATTTTTTCGGTCCTCTATAGGAATCGAACCCCTAAATAACCATGGAGGCCCAGCGTAAACTAGCTCTTTCTCTCTCCTTCTCCATTCCCATGTGATCGTCGGTTAGGATCACAGTTCATTTCGAATGCATCGTCTTTTTCATTTTGCGCTTCGGCGCTACAGTAACGTCCAAACATTCGACTCTGCAATTGCCAAACCCCGGCAGGGCTAGTGAGAGACCAATGGGGATGAATCCCTACGGGGTCAGCGAATGGAAAATATGAAAAAACCTCAACAGGGGTAGAGAATAGCCAATGAGAAACGCCTTGTTGCGCAGTTAGGTGGCATATAGGTGGCAAGAGGGAAACACGATACAATGGTCGTCATGATAGGGAGGGACCCCACTTCACATGCCACACTATTCTGGATCCCCCCATTAAAGGTAGAATGGCAAGGGGGGTCCGGAATCCACCTAGGAGCCATTGATCACAATGAGTTAATCTCGACCGTTCGAGAGTTGCGCATCCAATTTCGGACCCCCCCCCCCATTAAAGGTAGAATGGCAAGGGGGCTCCGGAATGCATCCTCAGCCGTAGATCTGGGCGAGTGGACTCTAGTCATCCAGATCTACTCGCTGCTTAACCTAAAGCATAACCACGTCCCGGCTTAAGTTAACATCTTGTTTCCACATCTAACGTTCATTACAGACCCTGAGATCCTCTGACAGAATCTCTTCTGTTCATTGGGGTTTATCGTCAAGAAAATCTGGACACTCGATCACGGAGCTCCCAAATCTTCGATAAGCTCTCTTCCATCCTTAGCCCCTCCTGGCTGTGCCTTCTGGTCCATATGACCACTCTCATAAGACCGCAGCCATGCCTCCTCATCGGGGTTTCAGACTTTCTCCTGTCCAAATGCACACGTCCTCAGGATTCGTGATCCCTCAAATCCCGACGCGCCTTTCACATGTTAGCCCTCCTGGCTAAGCCCTGGTCCATGCGACCACCTCTCGTATGACTGCAACCATATACTTCTATCAGGATTCCTCCTATCGGGGTTTTGGCACTCGTGATGTCCCAAAAACTTGGTTCACTGATCCCCGATTCCCGACACGCTCCTCTGCTGCCTTAGCCTCCCGGGCTAAGTCTTTAGTCCATGTGACCAATGTCCCCGTGACCACAACCTTACCTCTCGTCGGGGTTTCGGATTTTGGAGTTTCACCATGTATGGAATTCTCATCCCCGTGATTCCTGATTCTCTGAATCCCGACTGGATTACAGCTGGCTCCCACTCAACCGGGTTTCGAGCGTCGCGATTCCAAAATGCATAAACAAATTGTCACCAGAATTTCCGATATCCCGATGACCCAAACGCCGATCAATAATTTCCTGTCGGGACTTTCCCCGACAGTGCTGATTTCTGCCACGTGTCCATCTCTGATGGACGGTCCTGATTCCTATGAGATTTCGAGACTTGTGATGTCCCAATTCTCACGGCCTCAGGAAATCTGATTTCCCGATGCTGAATATCCCGACTCTCCTCGAATTTCTGACACCTGTCTCCCCAAACGAACGACTCAGATTTTATTGTAGTTTTTACTTTGGACTTCCCCGATCCTCTATCCATGGGAATGTCGATATCCTGACTCCTGATAGTAAACCTCGATCTCCACCACGTGTATCCTCAAATGGATGGTCTATATCCTCCCAGCGTTTCGAGACTTGAAGTGTCTCAATTTTCT
>JASDQU010010340.1:287556-320046 GCA_032191745.1 Picea mariana | reverse complement strand
TTTTTAGGTGCCTTTCACCACCATCGTGATCTCTTTTCTGCACATCCCCTCTTAGCAGTCCCGCAATAAGTTCAAAATGTCATTCACATTTATTGACCTTTTCCTCAAGGTCCCTTTACATCACATGTCCATATTTATGAGTTTGCCATAGTTCTTGGCCAATCCAGTTATATTTACAAGCTGGGGGAAATAGGGTGTTACAATTCCCTCCCCCTTAAAAAGGAACATCGTCCTCGATGTTCTTATCTACTAACATGAATTGCATGTACAGAAGTAAACAAAATCGGATATCCTTGTCTCATGGCATCTTCCATTTTCCATGTAGCCTCATCTGGGCCAAAATGTTTACACTGCACCTTGACCTGTGCAATGGTTCTGTTCCGGAGCGGGGTTTCCTTTCTGTCCAATATGCATTGGGGTTCTGGTAGAAATTCTCCCTCCGGTTCCACCTGCATCACATACCAGTCAATTATATGATTAGCATCATGTACATATTTCTTTAATAATGAAACATGGAAAACATTATGTGCTTTTACTATGGGAGGAAGTGCTAGCCAATAGGCTACAGGTCCCACTCTATCGAGAACCTCAAAGGGTCCACAATACTAGGGTGCCAACTTGGCACAAGCTCCCATTTTGAGGGAACTCCTTCTGGGCTTAATTCTGAGATATACATGGTCTCCTATTTTGAACTCTCTTGGAGTTCTCTTTTGATCAGTGTAAATTTTCTGTCGGTTCTGAGCGACCTTCAAATTTTGTTTTATCTGAGTCACTTGTTGTTCCATCTCTTTCAACATATCGGGTCCAATAGAAATCCTGTTTACAGGGTTACTCCAACTGACTGGTGTATTACACTGTCTACCATATAGACCTCGAAGGGACTCATCTTTAAGGATGCTTGGTAGTCGTTGTTGTAGGAAAATTCTACCAATGGCAGGTAGTCTTCCCATTTCCTGGGTTGATGCATTACATGCATCCTTAACATATCCTCTAATATCTGATTTAATCTTTCTGTCTGTCCATTGGTTTGAGGGTGATAGGCAGTGATAAAAAACAATTTAGTCCCTAATCCCGCCATCAGTGACTTCCAAAAATTGGAAGTAAATTTTGTGTCTCTGTCAGATATTATTTCCCTCGGCATACTGTGCAGTCAGAATACCTCTTTCATGAATATCTGGGCGATATCTATCGCCTTGCAGGTTGATTTGATGGGGATGAAATGAGAAAACTTTCTCAGTTTATCCACCACTACCATAATGGCGTCATTCTGTTTGGTTGAAGTTGGCAATCCAGTGATAAAATCCATGGAGATGGTCTCCCATTTCCATTCTAGGATGGTTAAAGGGTGTAGTAGTCCGGATGGGTTTTGATGTTCCACTTTAACCTGTTGGCATTGTATGCATTGGGCCAAATATTTGGCTATGTCCCTCTTCAAGCCAGGCCAATAAAATTGTTTCCGGGTGGCCGTAATCATTTTCTGGTATCCTGGGTGACCAGTGTAGGGTATTTTATGTAGTTCATCCATGATGAACCTCTTCAAGTCGTCACAATTGGGAATGTACAGTCTATCTCTGTAGGTGAGCAGACCTCCTTCGGTCATCTGGTAGCCTTCGTATTTTGGTCCAATGGGTTCTTGATGTAGGTACAGGATCACATTTTTGACGAAGGGATCGGTTTCTTGTGCCTTTTTGACTCTGTTCTCGACATCTATCTTGCAGGTACTCACCGCTGCTAGGTGAATTGTTCTCATGCTTCTGCTAAGGGCATCAACTACCCTATTCTCTTTCCCTTTAATGTGTTTGATTTCAAAATAAAACTCGCTAAGGAGGGCCATCCATTTGGCTTGTCTATCATTAAGCTTGGGTTGATCAAACAAATACCGTAATCCACAATGATCTGTCATAAGCACAAACTTTGTTCCCAAAAGGTAATGCCTCCACATTTTTAAGGCGTGCACTATGGCAGCTAGTTCTAGATCATGAGTTACATAATTGACCTCGTGTTCATTCAATTTTTGGGATTCATAACAGATCACCTTTCCTTCCTACATAAGGACTCCTCTGAGCCCTTCCTTACAGGCATCTATGCACACAAGGAAGTCAGCTTTTGGGTCGATGATTTTCAATACACGTGCATGGGTTAGTAGGTGTTTCAAGATTTGAAATCTTTCTTCACATTTCCGTGTCCATAGAAATTGTGTTCCCTTCTTCTGGAGGGCAGTGATTGGACAACCAATCTTGGAGAAATCTTTTATAAATCTCTTATAGTATCCCGCCAATCCCATAAAGGATCTGATGTCCGAGACATCCTTTGGGATAGGCCATTCCATGATAGACCTGATCTTGTCAGGATCTACTGCTACCCCTTCCTCGGACAGAACGTGTCCCAAGTAGTGTATTTTCTTCTGAAAGAAGTCGCATTTTTTGAATTTGGCATAGAGTTGATGCTCTCTTAGCACTTGCAACACAAGTCTAAGATGTTCTTCATGTTCTTCTCTATTCTTAGAGTAGATTAAAATGTCATCAATAAAAACTAGCACAAATTTATCTAGAAATTTACTAAGTACATTATTCATTAAGCACATGAAAGTGGCAGGGGCATTGGTTAACCCAAATGGTACTACCACAAACTCGTAGTGACCATATCGTGTCGGGAAAGTGGTTTTATGGATGTCTTCACCCTTGATTTGGACTTGATGGTAACCCGACCTCAAGTCAATTTTTGAGAAAATAGACGCACCTCTCAACTGATCGAATAGATCATCGATCCTGGGCAACGGGTACTTGTTATTTATGGTTACTTTATTGAGTTGTCTGTAATCTATGCACAGTCTAAGGGTGCCNGGTGCTCCCCATGGGGATACGCTGGGTCGAATATAACCCTTGTCCATCATTTCTTTCAATTGCAATTTGAGTTCAACTAACTCAGGTGTGCTCATTCGGTAGGGTGTCCTAGACACTGGCACCGCTCCTAGTGTGAGTTCTATCGAGAATTCAATGCCTCTTCTCGGAGGTAGACCCGGTACCTCCTCTAGAAACACAACTCGATATTCTCTCAGGATAGGGTGATCATCAGGGCTTGGTTTTGCACCTTCGGTTGTTTTCAACACCTGTATTGCATATATGGGACATCCCTTTCGGTAATACTTCCTCATTTTCAGGGCTGATATTTGTCTCACCAAGACCGGTTTTCGGATCCCTTGAAGGGTTATCCTTTTAGCTTCTTGGCCCACACATTCTAAGGTTTTATAGTAACAGTCCAATTTGGCTTTATGGGTGACTAGCCAGTCCATACCAATCAATGGGTCGTATGATCCCAGGGGTAATACATTAAGGGTTTCTTGGGTGGGAAATTCACCCAACCTTATTTGGCAAGCTGGTATGACCTCTACTACCTTTCTTTTGGTGCCAGTGGCTAACTGTACCAACCATGGTTTAGTTTGCTTCTGTGGCTGTAGTTTACACTTGTCAACATCTCTAAGGGATATATAACTCAAATTTGAACCAGGGTCAATCAAAATAGACACCAGATGGTTGAAAATCATACCTTCTATTTCCACCACTGAAGCTTGGTGGTCAGCTTGGTTATTATCCAAGGCTGCATAAATCTGCGGCACACTTCTTGCCACATCGTTGACTGTGGTAGCTTCCTGCATGTTATAAATTTTCGACTATTCTATTGTCGGCGTGGATAGTCTCTCCTGAGATTCTCTCCTCCACAATCCCAGCATTTCAGAGGTTATTTCTTTGGGTTGTTAGTCTTCATTGATATAGGTCAAGAAGTTTTATTTTTGTCCCCCGAAGGAAAGTTCTGCTGGAGTACACTCTGGGTTGGGAAATTCATTATGGGGTTCTTTTTGTAGTTTTTAAATCCTGAGGATTTGCTCCCCTTTTTCTGAAATCTTGAACCATTCTTTTGTTTCCAGTCTCCACGAGACTCTGCCCGGTGTCCATATTGCTCATGACAATATGTTGCCTTTCGTATAGTGTCTTCTAAGGTCTTTGGCTCATCGAATTTGATTCAGTTCTGGTATTCTTTGGGTAGCCCACTGATGAAGTGTTGTGCCTTCTCCTTCTCTACTTTGATGTAGGGTACATATCTCAATAAGTCGAGGAATTTGTTGACATATTCCTCCATAGTAGGTTGTCCTAGTTTAAGTTCATAGAACTCTTTAGCCTTCTCGTCGAAATACCTTTCCGACAAATACTTCTTCCGGAAGTACTTCTCAAACCGTTTCCAAGACAGGTCCTCCTCGCGGACCCCTTTCATATTCTTAAGGTCTTCCCACTAGATGGAAGCCTTTCCGTTCAGATTGAAAGTGGCCACTTGGGCCTTCAAGTTCTCTGAAAAATCATGGACTCTGAAATATTTCTTCAGTCCAAGTAGCCAGGCCATGGCTTCCTCTCCCTTCTTTATCTCACCGTCGAAGGAGGGAGGTTTGGCCTTCCGAAATTCCTCAAATTTATGACTCTTGGAAGTCTTTTGCTTCTTCTGTTTTCTGTGAGAATAGGAACTGGTCCTACTGCTGGAACAGCCTTCTGAATCACTAGCTTCCTTCTCAGTGGAATTGTCTAGCATTGGTCCTTTACCTCTTGGGTGGACCTTTCTTGATGTTCTTCTCTTAGTATGGCCACTGACATGACCATGATTCTGCATCTTAGGTTCATGCTGCATTTTTCGTTGTAGGTCGGATAAGCTCTATAGTAGAACTGCATTAATTTCAATTTGTTTTTCTTATTCTTTCATCATCCTTTCATTATCGGCCTTGCAGCTTTCCAATTTGACCATGAGACTCCTCATAGTCTCAGCTAGGTCTGGAGGGGTTCCTATTGCTCTTCTTTCGTCAAATTCTTCGTCTCTGTTGTGGGAGCCTTCTCCCACCTCTTGGTGAGTTACCATACTCTGCATGTGTAGATTCCCACAGTTGATCGTCCGCTTGAGTGAAAGGACAAACGCTGGTTATTAGTCAAGAGTTAAATACATTTTTATAATTTGCGTATAAATTCATAACTCTTTCACATGCATACACAGTCGAGTTCTCATTTTCCAAGTTTTTTAAATCCTGGACAAGAGAGTTAATTCAGGGGGTTACTCCTCATAGGAGTGCTTCGAACGGAGTTTATGCGTGACTCGTGCATGAGCCCAATCAGGCTGAGGGTTATAACCATGCTCTGATACCACTTTGTAACATACCCACTACCTAAATCAAATTTTTTCGATCCTCTGTCGGACTTGAACCCCTAAATAACCATGGAGGCCCAGCGTAAACTGGATCTTTCTCTCTCCTTCTCCATTCCCATGTGATCGTGGCTTAGGATCACGGTTCAATTTGAATGTAGCGTCTTTTTCATTTCACACTTCGGTGCTATAGTAATGTCCAAACATTCGACTATGCAACTGCCGAACCCCGACAAGGCTAGGGAGTGACCAATGGGGATGAATCCCTATGGGGTCAGTGAATGGCCAATAGGAACAAACCTCAATAGAGGTAGAGAGCAGCCAATGAGAAACGTCCCGTTGCGTGGTTAGGTGGCATACAGGTGGCAAGAGGGAAATGCGACATGGTGGTCGTCATGACAGGAAGGGACCCCACTTCACACGCCACACTATTCCGGACCCCCCCATTAAAGGTAGAATGGCAAGGGGGTTCCAGAATCCACCTGGGAGCCATCGATCACAATGAGTTAATCTCGACCGTTCAAGAGTTGCGTGTCCAATTCCGAACCCCCCCCCCATTAAAGGTAGAATGGCAAGGGGGCTCCGAAATGCATCCTCAGCCGTAGATCTGGGTGGGTGGACTCTAGTCATCTAGATCTACTCGCTACTTATCCTAAAGAATAACCATGTCCTGGCTTAAGTTAACATCTTGTTTCCACATCTAACGGTCATTACAGACCCTGAGATCCTCCGACAAAATCTCTTCCATTCATCGGGGTTTATCGTCAAGAAAATCCAGACTCTCGATCACGGAGCTCCCAAATCTTTGATAAGCTCTCTTCCAGCCTTAGCCCCTCTTGGTTGTGCCTTCTGGTCCATATGAACACTCTCATAAGACCGCAGCCATGCCTCCTCATCGGGGTTTCAGACTTTCTCCTGTCCAAATGCACACATCCTCAGGATTCATGATCCCTCGAATCCCTATGCGCCTTTCACGTGTTAGCCCTCCTGGCTAAGCCCTGGTCCATGCGACCACCTCTCGTATGACCACAACCATATACTTCTATCGGGATTCCTCCTATCAGGGTTTTGACACTCGTGATGTCCCAACAACTTGGTTCACTGATCCCCGATTCCCGACATGCTCCTCTGCTGCCTTAGCCTCCCGGGCTAAGTCTTTAGTCCACGCGACCAATGTCCCCATGACCACAACCTTATCTCTCGTCGGAGTTTCAGACTTCGGAGTTTCACCATGTATGGACTTCTCATCCCTGTGATTCCCGATTCTCTGAATCCCGACTGGCTGACAGCTAGCTCCCACTCATTGGGGTTTCAAGCATCACGATTCCAAAATGCATAAACAAATTGTCACCAAGATTCCCGATATCCCGATGACCCAAATGCCGATCAACAATTTCCTGTCGGGACTTTCCCCGACAGTGTCGATTTCTGCCATGCGTCCATCTCTGATGGATAGTCCCGATTCCTATGAGATTTTGAGACTTGTGATGTCCCAATTCTCACAACCTCAGGAACTTCGATTTCCCGATGCCAAATATCCCAACTCTCCCCGTATTTCTGACACCTGTCTCCCCAAATGGACGGCTCAGATTTTACCAGAGTTTTTACTTCGGACTTCCCCAATCCCCTATCCACGGGAATGTCGATATCCTAAATCCCAATAGTAAACCTTGATCTCCGCCACGTGTATCCTCAAACGGACGGTCCAGATCCTCCTGGTGTTTCGAGACTTGAATTGTGTCGATTTTCTTGTCCTCGAGAATCTTGATATGCTGATGGATGGACTCCCGATGGTAACCCTTGGACAGCTCCGATCCGATCCGACGGCTGACGAGTAATTGGACCAAGATATAATGGTCTAGATCCGTTCTTCCTGTGCACACTCTAGAGACTAAACTCCGAGCATCTTAACCAGATCCGACGGTAGACGAGATTTCTGGATGAGATCCAACGGCTATCGATCTCATCCTTCTATATGCTTAACTTAGTACACCCCAGACGTAGAAACCAACGGTCCAGGTCTCCCTCTCCAGCCGATCTGACGGCTCAGGTCTGTCCCACCTCGCGCATTTCTTCCACTACTTCGTGGATGTGGAAATATCAAAGGTCCAAATGTTATCATGGACCTTGGGGACCTACGATGCTGATTTTCTCGCTATTCACGAAGATAGAGGGAAAAAGGGCCAAGATGTGTAACGCTCTTACTACTTCTGTCAATCTGACGGTCGTGACTGACCATAGGTTTTCCAATAGGATCTCATCCGTCGATTCGTTACTTATCCCTACTCTGCTACTTCGAGATTTTAAGAGGGTCATTCCCCCTCATACAGGGTTATTAAGACTTGTGCGTTCAAGTCCTTTTTCTGGGTTCTTGGTGAACCTTTCTAAGGAGGGAAAGTCTCTGTGATGAGATATATTCCAGAGCCACCCTGAAAATAGACAGGGGTAAATAGCTTCCCTAGGATGGGCTGGAAGCCCAACTTAGTTCAACCTAGGCATACTTAGATTCATTTATCAACGTAATTCATGCATTGTTTCCTCTGTCATAAGCATACATTTTTATATTCTTATCAAAGCTACACAGACATTTTTACACTGAAATCATTCACAATTTACACAGTTCTATGAGCATATATATATATGAGCATATATATATATATATATATATCAGCCTATGAATTTCAAGATGCAATATGTAAAACACTTATCAAAAATAACACCAGAAGTGGGTGCGACTACTGAGAGGGGTGCTCGTTTCCACCCAACCGTAGGCGTAGAGACTCCCAGCGGATTTACCACTAGCCACCCTTGAGCTAAGACCACGATGTTGTGAGACTGTGTCTCTTTCTGTCTACCAATGACCAGGAGCGAAGGTTGCAATATTTCCTCTCTGCTATCACTCACCCTTCGTAATGCCAGAGTTCCCCTCGCATCTTCCCTCTAATCCCTTCTTCCCCATTCCTTATCCTCTCACAAGGTTGTGTGTGGCGCGATTACCCTCACACTGATCAGGCCTGATGGCTCTATGGATAGGCGGTTCACCTTTCCATCCCTCATTAAGCCATCAACCTACCAGCCTGCAAGGCATTAAATTCAGAGCCAGCGAGCCGCTTTTGGTTCTCTGGGCCAGTGGAGTCCAAATACGGTATTAATTCTCGGTGGAATTTAATGCCACCTTTTTCATGTGCCTTTCACTGCCATCGTAATCTCTTTTCTGCACATTCCCTCTCAACAGTCCTGCAATAAGTTCAAAATGTCATTCACATTTATTGACCTTTTCCTCAAGGTCCCTTTACATCACATGTCCATATTTATGAGTCTTCCATAGTTCTTGGCCAGTCCAGTTATATTTATAGGCTGGGGGAAACAGGGTGTTACACTCTGACTGGCTCTGATACCACTTGTTAGTCCAGTCAGCCACAAACCTTAACTAATTAGGCAACAGAGAATACAAAACACATCATATCAAATGGCAAAACGATAAAAGAAATGCAGAAATTTAAGTGGTTCGTCCAACTTCGAGCTACGTCCACCAAGCAAAGGTATCGATGCTTCTATCTTTTCATTAATGGAGATTTTATAGTTTTATGACACCCTCCCCTCTTCTCACATACATTGAATTAATAATTCACATCGACCGACCACTAATTAAGCATCGAGGAAAGCTACTTAATCCTTGTGACTCATTTATTTGGATGAGCGAGATGTAGGGCTACGGTTGGACGAGATTGGCATGAAGAGAAACCAGACATTTCGAGTTATCTAAGGCCACTTAGATATGGAAGATCTTCTCAAGAACAATCATGTTATTGAGAACAATCTGTCTGTCGCTGGATATAAGAAAAAAAATATGAGTCGATACCCATTATGCTTGATAACCGACTAAGATAGATTGATCGATTGGAAGTCCTAGTCAACCAAACAAAAGAATGCTACAATATCCTTATTTTACATCGCAATACCAGTACATGGTGAGTATCCATTTGGAATTCTTGCATTAACGATAAAATTTTGGTTTTGCGTACAATACTCAGGGTTACTGGTGGCACAAAATTGAGAATTTGACCACAACTATGTTGTTTTCATGATGAATTCAAGGTCGAGGGGCCCATTAAAGTTCTGGTCAAAGTCAAGGCCATTGACTCCCCAGTCGAATTTGAGATGTTGAGCCTGTCAATTGACAATTGAGGAAAAAAACGTCGAATAGAAGCTAACACGAAGAGGGAAATGCTGAATGGTGTGAAAAATCGATACCAATGTAGGTGAAGAAAAGTGTTGGTGAAAAAAGTGTACCCATGTCGACAATTGGAAGTCAAGAATATCGATCATTAATTTATTATTCTATTCCACGTCGACCAACAATGGACCAAGGGATGTCATGCGAATTTAGCTTTTGATACGGCTTGAATTCTACAACCACTAGATTGGTAACATTTGGAAAGTTGAAACCATCAATCACCATTTGCAAAGGTACATGGCAGTATGCACTGCGCATATTCTCAATGAAATGTAAAGGAAGAGAAGCTTTGTCAATCCCATACAATAAACTATCTCACCCGGTCCTTACATAAACGGTCGCACAACATAAGCCTGTGAATAACAGTTGTTATGTTAACTGAGATTTGGATTTGAGCCTCTGTTTTGCAATGTATGGGAGTGCCCAAATGACTTTTAAAATGTGTGATTGAAGGGAATCTGGAAACATTGCTTGAGTGACTACAAACTACATCTTACAGATTGAAGTCTACATAGATAGATGCATTGCACAAACTATATATTGGAATAGGGATTTTCTCATTTACCTCAATTATGGTAGCTATGAGAGGTATTTACTCCCACATATGAACCTGACAAGAATAGAAGAATCTGAGAAGCAAGAGAAACCCTAATGAGTTGTCTAATAACCCTAGAAGCCTTGTCGGCTCAAAAAGATAATTTATATTAGGCTATTAGCCTCCAAGAGAAGAAGTCAGCCAGAATTAATAATAATATACTGAACAGACACATACTTAGAAGGAGAAGTCGGCCCCAACAAACTGGCAGGATTACTATAAATACAGGGTGCCAGTTCTCATTTGCAGCATCTCAGAATTGCAGGTTTCCCAGTTGGTGCGCACTGCAGTTGCAGTCTGGTGCATAGGTTTGGAGGAGGGTTGCAGGTGCAGCTGCAACAACAACTAGTTCTCAGTTTTGGCTTGAATATCTCTTGGCTAGGGTTTGGACTATCTGATCAGCTTTTTGTGATGCATTGTCCTTGGGGATTGATGCACTACCCTTTGTTTGGCTATCTAGCCTAGGGTTTGCTTCCGGAGTAATTTCTCAGTCAAGTTTAAGGTGCTCGGAGGGAGGCTTTGGCCTATGGTTGGGTGACGAGGGTATTGTCAATGGTAAAATGAGCACAACATCTTCAATATTTTAATAGGTTATGGGCCCACACCCTTTCAATCAACCTAAAACACTGGAAGGAAACATAGCCACTAGACATTGAGCTCGTTGAGGAATTGTCGCTAGGGTTACTAGCAGGAGAAGCTTCCAAAAGAACTGCAGCTAGAGTTACCAACAAAAGCAGTTGCAAAAACCCTAAACTTCTTGTCGAGGCACCTTAAGTGATGATATTGACCTAATCTCCGGATAGATCAGTGCGCCCTAGCCCAGCGCATCTCCTGGTACTCTTAGAAGGACAAGACATGCAGTTTGGATTTTCGGTCAAATCTAGGGTTTGACCAAGTTAAGCAAGCCATGATGAACTCTATGAAATCTTAGAACAAGCTATATGGAGCCTCTAACTTCAAAGCATGGAAGACAAGGGTTGACCTCATCCTTGCTAAGAATAAAGTGTTGGATATTGTGAAAGGAAAGATCGTGAAGCCAGAGTTTACAGAAGGAGAAGAGAAGGAACCGCAGAACGTTGCAGCTATGAAAAAGTTTAAATATGTTGACATCAATGCCATGAGTGTCATAGTGGATTCTATAAAATACCACTTGATACCCTACATCTCCCATCTTGACTCATCGAAGAAGATGTACAATGCCCTAACAAATCTCTTCTCAGTCAGAAACATTGGACAAGTTATGAGTCTGAAGAATGAGCTCTGTGACATGAAGATGAATGATGACAACATAATAACATCATACTTTGTAAGGATCTCCCAGATAAGAGATCAACTATAAGCTATTGAAGAGATCACTTCAGAAAAGGAATTGGTGAACATAGCACTCAATGGTCTTCCCAAGACATGGGATGCATTTGCCGCAAGCATGAACATAAGGAAGGAGTACCCAACATTTGAACAACTTTGGACTTGTTGTGCTCAAGAAGAATCAAGGATCAATGCAAAAGAGAAACCTCGAAAGAATCACGATTATCAAGCCTTCACAACAAGATTCAAGAACTTCAGGGACAAAAGAAAGTTTGATTCAAGAAAGAAGCCAAAACAAAGAAAAGATATTTCAGAAATACAGTGCTTCAACTGTCAGAAGTACGGTCACTACAGGAATTAGTGTCTCGAGCTAAAGAAAAGGAAGGAGAAACATGAAGTATCGATTGCCAAAGAAAAGGAACATGCAAAGAATACTAAGCAGGATGGAAGAGACTTCTTCTACTAAAAGGTAACAACACTCTTCTTATTTTCTTGTACATATATTGCTTGCATCGTCTCTATACATATCTTGTATATCTATCTCTTGGAAGATAATGTGTTCCAAGAAGAACTATACCTATGAAAGAACAACAAGACAAGGATGAATATCATTAGATAATACATATGAAAGGAAATACAAATCATGTGGAAGACATTACAGGATAAGACCAAAATCAGAATCAATCTTGAAGAGACTTGGAAAAATAAAAGACAGAAAGAAGTCAACAATCGAAAGGAAACTGGAGAAAGACTTATGACAACAACTAAGACAGAAGCATGGACTCTGTCAGACAAGAAGAGCCAATTATATATTATAGAAGACAATAAGGATGCAGATGGAAGTATGGACTCTATCAGACGAAGGGAGCCGATTATATGCACTCTTACATGAAGCAAGGATTAGGAGGGAGCTAATCCTATGATTCATTGAAGATGATGAAAGATATATATATCCATGGTAGCAGCCATGAAAAGATAGTACATGTTCAGCTCAACCATAGAAGAAGACCTTTTCGAAGAGAAGCCTTAAAGTATTCCTGGTTGTCCATCCAGATTTGTGAACCGATGATGAAGGTAAGAAGTGGAATCTCTAGGGCATGGAATCTATAAGAAACTCCATGGATCCAATAGCTAAAGAAAAACATGAAGAAGAAAATGAAGATTCCAAGAAAGAAGAACTAGAACAACCAGTCATTGTATCAAGAATCACGAGATTACCAGTCTGATATGCACTCACTAAAAGCAATCAAGCAGAAGAACTAAAAGTCGTGATGAAGAACAGTGTACAGAAAACTTATGAATAAAGGCATTGCAAGATCCAGAACCAGAGGTTATCCTAGATGGAGGGAGAAGACTATGATGATTGATTGTTCTAGTACACCAGACTTATCTCTATATAAGTCATTATATCATCTGCAACATCCATGAGTCAGAATTCTACGAATGCAAAGAATGTTCTCCAGAGAAATTGAATTTAGAGCATATGAAGAGAAATCTCAAGACTTTGAGGCATATCAGAAAGAGACTCTTGTATGCAAATAAAAAGAAGACAACTTGGTGGAGAACCTCTAGTGCACAACAAAAGCATGGTGAATATTTCCTATAACATCAAGATGACTACTCTGAAGATCAGATCTCATGATGACAGAAGAAGTGCCACATGGATATGTTCCAGTTCTCCAACTATGATATACTCTATTATTCAGATCTACATGAAGCCTTCACAATGTTCCAGACTACAGTACAACCATTACACTACCCATGATGAAGTCCAGAAAGAAGAAAATGATTTCTCCAATACATATCTCCATAGATGAGCAGATAAGCATACATTTTGGTAAAGCCTCTATTCAAGACGAAAGGACCTGCATACTCAAGCTAGAGCTCATGGAAATAACTCTATTAACCAAAAGGGAAGACTCTCCAAACTAGAAGAAGGTATGCAAACATTTATTTTTGTGATTGAAATAACTCTCCAGTTAGGAGGGAGCATTGAAAATATTATATATCTTTGTAATAGTCCAGATTGGACAGATGCTTTCCTATTCGGAAAGTGGATTGAGATTTCTGACAGACAGTGACTTCCCATTGTAGTTAACATGGGAGGCAGACTGATTACTGATGTATCATAGATAGAGACTTCCCATTATGGGGAGTGGTCTAGGAAAGTCATTCTTCTTGGCAGTCACTCTGAGTAGTGGTCAAGTAGAATGGTCTGCCTCGTCGGGCATTCATTCTTTCGAGGTTCACAGTTGTGAGCAGTTTCGAAAAATCGTTTGTTTTGGAGGTTGATGCAGGATAGACATTCCTCAAGGGCAGACTCATTCTCTCCAGGTTACACTTTTTTTAGTGTCGGAGGAATGGCCCAAGGTGGGGAATGGTCTGGACAGTTATTCCTCGAGAGAAGACTCATTCTCTCCAGGTTACACTTTGTTTAGTGTTGAAAGAATGCCCCAGGGTGGGGAATAGTCCAGGACAGTCATTCCTTAGGGTAGACACATTCCCTCCAGGTTACACTTTGTTTAGTGTCAGAGGAATGGCCCAGGGTAAGGAATGGTCCAAACATTTCTTGAGGGCAGACTCATTCTCTCCAGGTTACACTTTGTTTAGTGTCGGAGGAATGGCCCAGGGTGAGAAATGGTCCAGGCTCAGAAATTAGAAATAATCCTTCTTCCTTGGTTGAGAAGAATGGGGTAGATAACCCATTGTTGTTATTCTATATTGAGGGAAAAAATTCTTTCGAATCTCACAAACGTGAGTGAAAGATTGGCCCAGATGATTATTGTCGATATTCTATACTAAGGGAAGACACTCTTTCAGATCTCATCGATGTGAGTGAAAAATTGGCCCAGTTGATTCAGTTTTTATCATAACATTGTTTCTATACAGATGAAGACTACTGTGGTGGCAGACATTCTTTTAGATCTCACAGACGTGAGTGAAAGATTGGCCCAAATGATACAGTTTTTATCATAACATTGTTTCTATGCAGGATGCTCTCAGATGTTTGTTATGAAGACTATATGACAATAGATGAGGACTACTATGGTGAATATGTTTCACCGTTCACAACCATACGTTGTTGATGAAGTACCTGTGTATTACTTGATGTGGTAGTGAACCACTAGATTGCAGTTATGTACTACTATGAATAGACACAGGTGTGTTCTATCCTTGTTATAATTGCCTTGAAGACTGTCAACAATTTATTGGAGATAATGATCATTCAGATGAATGATGAACAAATATTTTCCAGACAGAAAACAGTTCAAAGCTTTTACTCCTCTTGTATCACTCTATGGTGAGAGTGACTTATCCAGCATCATATCTAACTACTCAGATGAAGTATGGTTTTGAGAGATGATGCAGTTGATGATGATGGTGATGCTCATGATCTAGTCATGAAGTAGTCTAGATGACTATATTGATGCTACCGAGTAAATGGTATATTTTGTGCTCAAGTCCATTACATGTAAATACCTCTCTAGCTAGGAGGGAGTGTTAATATTATGGTAGCTGTGGGAAGTATTTACCCCCACGTGTGAACTTGACGAGAATAGAAGACTTCGAGAAGCAAGAGAAACCTTAATGAGTTGGCTAATAACCCTAGAATCCTTGTTAGCTCAAGAAGATAATTTATATTAGGCTATTAGCCTCCAAGAGAAGAAGTCGGCCAGAATTAATAATAATATACTGAACAGACACATGCTCAGAAGGAGAAGTTGGCCCTAGAAAACTGGTAGGATTACTATAAATACAGGGCGACATTTCTCATTTGCAGCATCTCAGAATTGCAGTTTTCCCAATTGGTGCGCACTACAGTTGCAACTTGGTGTGCAGGTTTGGAGGAGGGTTGCAGGTGCAGCTGCAGCAATAGCTAGTTCTCAGTTTTGGCTTGAATATCTCTTGAATAGGGTTTGGACTATCTGATCAGATTTTTGTGATGCGTTATCCTCGGGGATTGATGCACTACCCTTTGTTTGGCTATCTAGCCTAGGGTTTGCTTCTGGAGGAATTTCTCAGTCAAGGTTAAGGTGCTCGAAGGGAGGCTTCGGCCTGTGGTTGGGCGATGAGGATATCGTCAATGGTAAAATGAGCACACCATCTTCTATATTCTAACATAACAGTTTTTATGTTAACTGAGATTTGGATTTGAGCCTCCATTTTGCAATGTATGGGAGTGCCCAAATGACTTTTAAAATGTGCGATTGAAGGGAATCTGGAAACATTGCTTGAGTGACTACAAAATACATCTTACAGATTGAATTCTACATAGATAGATGCATTGCACAAACTATGTACTAGAATAGGTATTTTCTCATGTCGATGAATAGATACAAAATTGTTGAAAAGAGAGTGTCCGGGGATTGAAGGTTGACTCGACTTTCATGGTAGTAGACCCATCATGGTAGTTGACTGCAATCATTTATCTTATGTATTTATACTCATGAAGATGGAATAAACAAGTGGTTGGTCAACCATCCAAAATACTCTCTTCTTTCTTGAGTATGTCTGTGTAATGTGCTTTCTAATGTAATCTCTCTAAATGTCGTTGTAATCTACAAGATTACAACAATTCTTGATCAAATACTTAAAATATTTTTGCACATACAAGATCTGGATGAGTGTTGATGGGAATATGATCCAAGTGGATATCGGTGGCCACCCACTTATTCCACCGGCTCGAAAAACATTTTTCCACCTTGGTAGTTTTTCAGGTTCCAAACTTTCGGGGCCGTTTTGAGGCCCTAAACGACGTTTTTTGGGGATTTGGGGCCCAAGGAATTGTTAAAGTCTCTACTCTAGGCCAATCGAAAATTGTTCTTCTCGATTAGACCTTTCCAACGGGCTATCGTGCACCTAAAACATAGATCGCATGAAAAAGTTACGACCCCAGGAAGTTCATGTACTAACTTACTCAAACGGGGCCCACATGACTTTTGGCACTTCATCTCCTAGGGTTAGGTTTTTGGATGTATAGGGTTTTTGACATTCCTGTTTATTGTAAAAGGCCTTAAGAGCCTCATTGTAACCATGTTATGGCGAATGAGCGTAGCCGTAACACCTCTTCTCAAAGATAAGCCAGCACCATTCCAACAAACTTGTTTTCCGCTGCATTTTACAATTTTAGCTTATTTCCTTATTGAATAGAAAACCAGCTTTACTATATCTTTGTTATTTTGTGTTAAGAATATTTTAATAATATGTATTCATTTCATTCTTCTGATAAAATTTGAATCAGTGGTATTAGACCGGTCTACTCCTCGTCTTAATGCATGTCCCTAATGAGGTTAGGGTACAAAGAATTGGATCTCGAGATTGTTTCTCTCGAGGAAAAAATCTCTTGCACTCCCAAATGACCTCTCATGGAAGGAGAAAAGAAATATGATGGGACATGATATCCTTTAAAAAAAATTCTTGAGAAATCCCTCATGCAACAGGGGAATGAAATGATGGATAGTTTCGCGCAAATCCTTCAGTGGCTACCAACAGGCGACACATCTTCCTCGAGCAGAAGCGCTGCCCTCTTCAAGGTACAAATAAACTTTGATATTCCTATATTTGAAGGTCAAATAGACACAGATTCTATAGACAAGTGGTTGAATCTACTAGAAAGGTTTTTTTCTATCCATAACTTTTCGAATAGAGAAAATATTACATTTGCACTCCTCAAAGCCGCTCCCCATGTCAAAGATTGGTGGGAAGCTTTATGTGAGCAAAAGGAAATAGATGAACCCTCATTATTTACAGTCACAGCCACTTGGGAATCCTTCAGGGATGCTATTAAGGAACAATACTACCCTGTCGAAAGTTATGACGACTTGTATACCAAATGGACCACACTGTGCCAAGAAAGAGACCAAGTAGTGCCAGAGTTCACAAATATCTTCCATACCTTGTGCACCAAGTTGGGTATCAAAGATTCAGAGCAACATCTGGGGCTCAATTATCGCGGTGCTTTGCATAGATATATCCATACCAAAATGGAATTTATGGACATCTCATCCTTGGGAAAACCTACTGATATGCCATCAAAATTGAGCAGAAGCTCAAACAAAATATGCAGAAATTTGGGCCTAGGAACCCCTCACAAAAAATCTAGGAAAGGGTGGCTGAAAACCATAGAACAAAGGACATAGAAAAGATGGATAGTATCAGGAAAACTAGTCCAAGCCGCAATCAAAGAAGAACACCGGAAAGACAAAGAAATATATCGGGAAGTGGTGCGACTTCCGTAAGAGCCCTTGGAATAACACTGCTGACTGCCACTCAAAGAAGTCGCTGGTGGCTGAAGTGAAAGCCTCTGAATCTGATGTGGGTTATGTCTTTGAGTCTAAACCAGAAAAGGGAGGACAGATCATTGACGTGGAACCTAGTGCCACTGTTGCTACCACTTAGCTCCAGCCTGGTGAACTAGACAAGGAAGAAGAAGGAGAGCACCTTTTCCATTCACAGATGTGGGTATCAGGCACCCCGCTGCACTTCATTGTTGATATCGGTGGTCAGAAGAACCTCATCTCAGCAGAGGTCATCAAGCGATTGGCTCTACCGACAATTCTGCACCCACAACCCTACACCATTAGACGGCTCCGCTAAGGAAGCAATCTCCGTGTCATCCAACAATGTCAATTGTCGTACTACATCAAGTCCTTCAAAGATGAGGTATTGTGTGATGTTGCACCTCTCAAAGTTTGTAATGTCCTTTTGGACCAACCTTATTTATGGAAACATCATGTTGTATATGAGTATAGGCCTCGTAGTGTTATTATTACTTTGAACAGAAAATTGTACATGATACTCGAGGCAATCCCTCCTAGTGATATTTCCTTGATATCTTCCAAGAAATGCAGGAAGTTCATCTCTCAGACTGGGAAATTTTTATTCTTCTTGATTCTCTTTCGGAGTGAGTGAAATATCCCAGCCACATCCAGGGCCTCTACGACCAATATGTCCACACAAAAAAGAAAGTGGATAAGGTCATGGAAGAATACTCAGATATATTCTCCTCTCCTACCGAGGTACCTCTGTACTGCCAAGTCAAACATCCCATCAATCTAACCCTAGGCACACCGCTACCCAATGGGCTAGTCTACCATCGCTCTTTGTTAGAAAATAAGGAGATAAAGAGGCAGATCCAAGAACTACTCCAGAAGGGGCACATATGTCCCAGCTCATCGCCTTGTGGGAACCCAATCATGTTGGTGCAGAAGAAAGACGAGACCTGACGAATCTGCATTTATTACCGGGCTCTGAATAAAATCACAGTCTGAAACCAATACCCGATTCCCTGAATTGACGACTTCCTTGATCAGCTCATGGGGGCCAAATACTTTAGTAAGATTGATATGAATTCTGGCTACCACCAGGTCCCAATAGAACAAAAAGATGTATGGAAGACTTCCTTCAAGTCAAAATAAGGTCTTTTTGAATGGTTGGTCATGGCCTTTGGTTTGACAAATGCTCCAACAACTTTTATGAGGATGATGGGTGATATGTTATGACCTTTCATCAATACTTTTGTAGTGGTGTATCAATATGACATCCTCATCTACATCAATACTTGGATGGAACACCTGCAACATATTCAGTAGGTTTTGCACACCTTGCGGCAACACAAACTATATGCAAACTTGGAAAAATTCTCCTTCATCATGGACAGGTTCCATTACTTAGGCTACATCATTGATCAACATGATGTTCATGTAGATCCAGCCAAGATCCAGGTCATTCATGACTAGTTAGCCCCAACCACACTCACTGAACTTTAGAGCTTCTTGGGCCTCACCAATTTCTATTACAGGCTCATGCTCGGATTCTCTCATATCGCATGGGCCATAAGCCAAGTAACCAGGGGTGGCGGTAACAAAAAATTTGTGTAGGGCCTATCCCAACAACAAGCCTTTGATGACTTGAAGAAGCGTTTGTGCTCATCCCTGGTACTTTTGTTACCATACCTGCAACATCCCTTTGAGATCGAGACAGATGCTTCAGACTATGATGTGGGTGTCATTTTCACTCAACATGAATACCCCATGTCATATCATAGTGAGACACTATCATATGTTGTCCATAAGTACCCTACTTATGATAAAGAAATGTACTCCATTATGCAAGCCTGCCTCCAGAGGAGACATTACATTCTTGGGAAGGAGACAATCATCCACACTAATCAAAAGCCACTATAGTTCATGCAGACCCAGGGAAAATTGCAGAATGACCGCCATAAGAAGCGTTCAACATACTTACAACAATTCCACCTCAACATCAAGTATAAAACAGGAAGTACCAACTGAGTTGTTGACTATCTTAGCCGACCTCTAGTCATGGCACTCACAACAGTGCTAGATTCTTGTAGCCACGAGACCTTCGGATGGCCCCACCTCTACGAGATAGACCCTGACTTCTCCACCACCTACCAAATGTTGGGCATCAACTCAGTGGTCGCTAATTTCCATATTTAAGACGAGATGTTGTGTCCTATAGTCCATCTCTGCGTTCCATCAAGAGAGCGCATGAAGCTAATTTGGGAAGCTCACTACAGTTGAATGGAAGAACACTTTAGCCTCGAAAAGATAGTGACAGTGTTGCAAAAACATTTCGACTGGCCAAAAATTCGACAAGATGTTGGAAAGTATATCAAGTCTTGAACCACCTATGCTATTTCCAAACCGAACACTAAGAAACATGGCCTGTACACCCCTCTTCCTACTCCTAACAGGTTGTGGGAATCCATCTCAATTGACTACATGTCAGGCCTCCCGTCCACCAAGAGGGAAAATGACTTTGTTTTTGTGGTTGTTGATTGCTTTTCCAAGATGGTGATTCTAGCCGCCTGCAAGAAGAATATCACAGCAAAAGACACTGCCAAGATCTTCTTTGAATGAGTATGGGTACATTTTGGGATCCCACAAACCATGACATTCAGTTCCTCAGCTCATTCTGGTCAAGCCTCTAGTCGAGCCTTTGGGCCCCATGGATGTTGCACTACCCTTGGCGACCGCCTTAGTTGACTCGTTGCCTACTCCATCAGAAGTTGAAAAATCCACATGGTTCATTCAACAGATCCAACACATTCACCAACAGGTTCGAGATATTTTATAGAAGTTTAATGCCAAGTACAAGCAGTGCCATGATCAACATCAGGTGCCACATAAGTTTTATATGGGTGACAAAGTTTGGTTGCATTTGCAAAAAGAACACCTTACAAGACCCCATCAAAAGATTTTTCCACTCCGTTATGGTACGTACACCATCACCAAGGCTATGGGTGATAATGATTTTGAGCTCAACATTCCCCCCTTCCTTGGTTTGCATCCATTCTTCAAAGTGGCTCTCCTTCGACCATATTTCCCACCATTATTGGACACCTCAGAGATATCAAAGCAGTTGACACCAAGAGAGCTCAACCCTGACTACAGGAAACATGCATCCAGTGATCATATTGTGGACACACATATGAAGGGAACTCGACAGCAAAGGATCCAGCTTTATCGAGTCGTCAATCGGGGCAGCTCCTACACCAAGGCAAGTGGCTCACCTAGGGCCAAATTCAATAGAAATCTCCTCATCTAATGGAAGAACTCAACGTAATGGAGACCATCTCTTCCTAAGGAAGGAGGATTGATCCAGGTGGATATCGGTGGCCACCCACCTATTCCATTGGCTTGAAAAATAGTTTTCCACCTTGGCAGTTTTTCAACAGTTTTTCGGGTTCCAAACTTTCATGGCCATTTTGAGGCCCTAAATGATGCTTTTTGGGGATTTGGGGCCCAGGGGACTGTTAAAGGCACTACACCAAGCGATTCAAAAAAAATTCTTCTCAGTTAGACCTTTCCAATGGACTATCATGCACCTAAAATGAAGATCATATGAAAAAGTTACGACCCCAAGAAGTTGATGTACTAACTTACCCAAACAGGGCCCACATGACTTTTGGCACTTCATCTCCTAGGGTGAGGTTTTTAGATGTCTAGGGTTTTTGACATTCCTGTCTATTGTAAAATTCCTTCAGAGCCTCATTATAACCATCTTCTAGCGAATGAGCACAGCCGTCACATCTCTTCTCAAAGATAAGCTGCCACAATTCCAGCAAGCTTGTTTTCCACTACATTTTATAGTTTCATCTTATTTTCTTATGGAATAGAAAACTATTTTTACTATATCTCTGTTATTTTGTGTTAAGAATATTTTAATAATCTGTATTCATTTTATTCTTCTCATAAAATCTGGATCAAAAGAACACACAAGGGCTCCTTTCTATGCAACAAGATATGTGCTTCAAAGCACCTTCAATGGCAAAGGAAAAATATTGATAAGAAAAATTGATCAACAATTAGACGACTTATGGAAAATCTTATGGATTGGATCAATATATTTATGCTATGTCCTTTGAATTAGATGTTACATGCAACATGGGAATTATGCCTTCAATAGGCTTCACTTTGACCTCCATGCAACAAGAGCGCACAGGTGACACCAACCCAACAATGGTTTGAGGCCAACAGAGAAGTCTCATCGACACCACAAAAAGCAAATGCAAAGGTGTGAGAATAATTTTCATTGCTTTGAGAAAATTTGATGCAACTTTGATCAACCAATATCCATATTTAAAGCTTTGACCAAGAGGGAATAGAAAAAATGAGAAGTCTAAGGTTCAAACCTCCCTCAGCTCGACCCAATCTTCATCATATGGATGTAATCCACCTGCATAATAATTGTTGGCGGCATCAGAGGAGAGGGTCCATGTGTTTTAGTATCAAGGATGCCTAAATCGAATAGATATGACTCTCTATATGTAAAATATCGACGCTACTTTCCTAGGCAGTTAGGATGTGACACTCTCTACAAAAAGTAAAAAAAATATCACACCTATGAAAGATATTGATGGGTTCTTCAGGATCTAGTAAATCAATGCTTCTAGATGCACTTGCAGGTAGATTGGTAGCAAACCCTCGCACAATATGAGTCATGAGAGGCCTCCTGGTGGAGGTACATAGCATGCACCAATGCTCAGTGCCACAACAAACTTAATTTGGACTACGAGTACTTCTGAGCCATGTTTAAGGGAGGAAAAGAGATTCCAATATGCAAATTTACATGCAGTGACCAGAGAAAGTTCCACCTAAAAATTGTAGAGAATGTTGATCAACACCCAACAGACAGATGACCTCAATGAATCCTAGGAAAATTGGATTTTTATATTGAAGAGAAGACATCCTGCCAAACTCTCAGAGAATGTATGAGAAGGGGTTTGCAGATCCTCTCTCATACCATGTGAGAAAATCACATGAGTATGCCAAGGACTACAAAGCCAAAACCTCCTACAAGAGAAGATGTGATCAATTGATCTCCATTGATAAAAATACATGAGAGAGTCTTCAAATTATAGGATTGAGTAGGCCCAAAAATCACCTAAGATTAGCTAGACAATTGAAAGAATCTACATGAACTTAATTCACACAACCTCTCATGTGTTTAGAAATAGATGCATTTTAACAAACACACTAACAACTAGGTATATCAAATGGTATTTTTTATGCAATTAAAATTATTCACAATTACTACTAGTCATATCATAGCAATCGGTTGGTTGGTTTCATTGAATTGCTTGTAAGTTGGAGATTTGAGTTTGATTCTTGGTAGGTACATAAATTCACTTTGTGATACTAATTTTAATTGAAATTAGGAAGGATTATAATGGCCACAATAAGAGTTGAATCCTTGATTTTTAATGAGTAAATGAATACAATCTCCTCTTAAAAAAAATGATCCACACACGTCATTACATTATTCAACTTTGTACATGGCTTGCAAAATTGGAACGAGACGTACTATTTTTTTTTGCGACAACAGACATGAAATATTCCGATTCAGTTTGTATCCAACACATGCGATGAAATATTTACGTTGATATGCATACACCTATTGGAAATGACCACATTTAATACGTTTTTGATCCTTAATTCATTTTCTATAGACATGATTAAATATGGATTAAATATTCTTTGTCGTCACAATAAATAAATGGTTTTGATTTCAACAATTAACTTCTTCTCTTTTATAAAGTTATACATTTATATGTTTACTTTTTCATATTTACTTAATATGATTAAGAAATCACTATGTTGTCCAACTGATTGCCATGTTTATGTGATTAAAAAATAATCCATTCGATTATGATTCACATAGTGATGGATTATGTGATTGGGGTAATTACACTTCATCCTTGTGCCACGTTTAAATAGATCAATTTATTTTACAAATGGATGGAAGGTGTCATAGGTCACCATATCCACTACATAACCTATTTTCTTTACAGATGGATGTGTTGGATGGCGTTTCATGTTATGGTATCCTTTTTTTGGCATGTTTTAAATTTATGGCCATGTTTTTACTTACATGTCATGTTATCTCTTTTATGGATGGCATACATCTACATATTTTGCAGGCGTTTAATTTTTACTAGACGTAAAGCGTGGAGGATATCAGTAATCCTAAAATGAAATGGCATGTGGAATACTAGGTGAAATGAAAACCTATCTTAAAAATTGAACACTTGGGAACCTAACCATTAAACGTTTCTCTATGCAAACAAACCTCTATGTGACTGACAATTAAATGTTTCTCTATACAGAAAAACATGGCCATGTTTGAAAGCCCTTCCACTCAAATCTTGATTTGGATGATTTGATTGTTACCCTTTTTGTAGGTTTCAAGTTCAAAGACTATTATCTATTTGTTATGTGTATTTACAATTGTATCTGAAGGGTTAATAGTTTTTAGGGGTAACTAGATCCAGTGTCTTCCATGGTAATGATTTTAGTTTTTTCTAGATGATACAAGTGCAGGATTTTATATGTGAGCCTATGATAAACTTGAACTCTGGAAAATTTTGTTCTCCAATTTCTTTTGTTCCCCAATTTCGATAATATGGAACAATTTATTTTGATTTTAACTAAATATATGTGTCATGTAGAGTCTTGTCAATGGTTTTTGGTAGGATTCACATATAATTATGGGTGGTTGTCTCTTCTTGGCATGGGGATTTACATGATATTATATGCCCCAATAATGGGGATGATCCTATGAAACCTAATTACATTTCTATATGTGAAGGAATTGCAAGTATTGTAAACTAGATAGTGAATCTGATTCATACATCCTCACCATGACAAGATCAATTGGAACACACATGACCTTCTTCACTTTTAGTATTTCTATTGTGGTGGGTGTTGTGTTTGTGGTGATAATGCTACCTGAAATGAAAGGAGTGTTGATGGAGCTGGTGGAGGATATGTTAACAAAGAAAGATGACAGACCATTTTTTAGCCTCAAGAACATAATGGAATTTCACATAAAAATGAATACAAAATCTAAATCATATTTAATAAAATGGGACTAAACTATTAATGAAATTAATTGTTTATCAATGCAGGTCTTTTTGCAGTGATTCATGCACCAAGTCTTCCGTATGGATGGTCCGTAGTTTGGCTCGAATAACTTGTTTCTATTGAATTTGAAACTTATGTTGGGAATTTTAGGTTAAGACAACCGATGGACATTTTCGGTTAAGAACATTTTTTGGGTTTAATGTTTTCCATTCTTTTTTCACATTTTCTTTTTGGGTTTAATGTTTGTCTTTGATGTCTTGATTCCTTTGTTACCCACCAATGGTGTTTATATCATATCACACATAAAATTCCATTAATTGTGGTCATTTTCAATAGGTGTACGCCACTCTTATAATATTAGTTATACACTAACAATAAAATGTCTAATAACAATGTTTTAGTTAAATATTTTACTACTATAAATCATACTTACTTTTAACCCCTTCCTTTCTGTTTTCCTGACAATCACAATTTGCAACACCAAAAAGAGGAATGCATAAATGCATACATTAATTTTGTATATTCTTATTTGGAAGGGATATATTTTGCAATTCAATATCATATCCTATCAATGTCCTTAGAACAAGTATGACTCTAAGTTTCCTTCTATGTAATATATCACATTATTCAAAGTTCCTATCTTTTTCACAAAGGAAACACAGATTTTGTTTTTTAACTTTGCCAAAACTTCCTTTTCGTAATGTGTTGAACACAAAACAACCTTTTCAAGTGACGAACATAATCAGACATTGAAATCTAACAAAAAAAATTGAACACTACAATGTGAAGAACATATTAATGTTGCAACGTGTCAAAAATAGTAATGTCGCATAGTGGTGAACATAGTAACATTACAATCTAACGAACATAGTAACAATGCCACATGTTGAACATATTAACATCGCAATGTGACAAGCATAAATTGGTGTCGCAATGTGAAGAACATTAACTGATGCCACGATGTGACAAAAATAGCCATATTACTGTAATGTAGATATTAATGTCGCAATGTATTGCACATTGCCTTGTCTTCACAATGTGATGAACATTTCCTCACGTTGCAATGTGACACACATATCCTGACGTTGCAATGCGACAAACATTTTCAAACGTCTAAATGTGTCGAACATAGTAACATTACAATCTACCAAACATAGTAACGTCACAATGTGACAGACATATATGGATTTCGCAATGTGATGAATATAGTCTTGTCATCGCAATGTGATGAACATAAATGGGTGTCACAATGTGATGAACATAAAAAAGCATCAAAATGTGATGAACATATCCCTTTCATCTCAGTGAAAAACATGTCCTCACGTTACAATGTGACGAACATAAACATGTGTCGCAATGTGATGAACACAAGTGGGCATCACAATGTGATGAACATAGCCCTATTGTTACAATGTGAAGAACATATCCTTTCTTTTCAATGTGACATACATATCCCGACGTCGCATTGTGACATACATTTCCAAACTTTGCAATGGGAGGAACACAACCCATTGTCGCAATGTGATGTACACAACCCAATGTGGAAATGTGATAAACATAGATGAACATTGCAATGAGACAAACATTTCTGGATGTTGCAATGTGATGAACATAACCCACTATCAACCTATGAAAAACCTATTCCAATGCCATAATGTGACAAACAAAAACCCTTTGTCATAATTTGATGACCATAATCTTACAATGGCATGTGACGAACAAAATTTAATGTCACAATGTGATGAACAAATCTTGATGTTGCGGTAGTGCCATAGTAAACTATGGTTAAACATAATCAACATGGCCCACCATAATCATATCCACATGGTCAACAAAGTTCAACCATGGGCATGGTCAACCATAATAAACCCCATTCAACCATGGGCATGGTCAACCATAATAAACCTCGGTCAACCATAGTCAATCATGGTCATGGTTAACCATAGTCAACCATGGTAAAGGACAACCACGATCAACTATAGTCAATCTTTCCTTCCCACAGTCAACCAAGGTCTACCAATTTTAACCACGATCATGGCCAGCCAGAAGAAACCATGGTAATGGTTAACCATAGCAACCACCAATGTGACAGGCACACGGAAACTCAACTATGTTACTAACTTTTTCCTTTGTGACAATGTGACGAACATTTTCCAATGTTGCACTCCAATGAACAACATTCTTAACGTCGCTTCGTGACAAACCATTTTCCAATGTTTCACTCCAATGTACAACATTCTTGATGTCGCTTTGTGACAAACCATTTCCCATCGTCGCATTGTGCCGAACATTCCTGACATCCCATTGTGACAAACATTTGCCAACGTCACATGCCGACGAACATTTCTCAACATTGCATTGTGACAAACATTTCCAATATCATTTCAAAGATATCATTATATAAAATAATAAATATAAATATATAAATAATTGAAGGTATACATACCTTAAACCCCTCTAGAATTGAAGTTGTGACCTCTAAAGAAGAAACACATGTTCTTAACCATTATGCCCACTTAGACTATATATTTTTTTGACTAGGGAAATCAACAACAAATCATGCACGTACTCGCTTGAACCTATATAATTAATACATACATATATATAATTAATAATTATTTATAATTATATATATGTGTGTGTGTGTGTGTGTGTGTGTGTGTGAATTTATGAATTAACTATACAAATATTATCAATCATAACAAAGTATAAAGTATATAATGTAGTATATAATTAATATATATATATATATATATATATATATATATATATCACTAAGAATCCTCAAGGATTTTTACTCCAATATGGGTATGATTGTTAATACTAATAATACTAAGGTCATGATTATTAAATCCAATAATATCGCTTATGATACCTTCGTATATGACAACAACAACTTGGAGGAAGTGACTTCATACAAATATCTTGGAATTGATATTCACTACAAGCTCAATTGGAATTATAGCATTGAGAAAATGATTATTGGGGGATGGAAAGATTATAGGGTAAAATCATGAAGATGGGTAACACTTTGTGACAATCGAGTCTAAAAAATTCCTAGTGACAATTTTTTGGCTGAAAAAATATTTCTAGGAATTTTTTCGGCCGAAAATTTTCACGTCAAATTGAACGACACCCTCAAAATTTGTGTACAATGTTTTTCGGATGAATTATTTTCCTGTGGTAAGAATATTTTAGTCCGAAAGACTTTTCTATCGGAATGTTTATTTTTAACGGATTCCGTTAAAAAGTAGGTTTCGACCGAAAGAATATTTCAGCCGAAAACCTGAAAATGGGACTGTTTGCAGGAAACTACAAATTCTCTCCATCTTACTTGATCTTTCGAGGTAGCCGACTCCTACAAATACTCATAATTTAGTTTCAAAATTGATACCAACATTTTAAAAATTGAATCTACTTTCATTGAATATAATTTGTTTTCATTTTCATTGATTTTATCTAATTTTACTTTAATAAAAAAATCACTACATAGTATTTTTAGGTGAGATTATGATTTGGTGAAATGAAAAATCCATATCTCTAAAACTACATAGTGGAAAATTATGGAAAATTTATATTCATAATCCTTAAATTGTTCTCTTCAAAAGGGTATTTTTAGATTTTACTTTTAAGTAAAAATTAAGATAGATACAAAGTGCAGGAAAGCATGTGTTTAAAATCTGTAACATTTTTAGCTTGGTCAACTTCAAAAAAATCTAGAAATTATAATTTTCATCCGTTAGATTCAAAATTATAGTCATAATAAAATAGAGTCTTTGTAGATTGTTGTAGTATATTTTGTTTCTTAAAAGTATAAGTTTAATAATAGATACAATTTTGTGGGAAAAAATAACTCATTATCATTCCTTTCATGTTTAAGGAATACTCTATTAAACAATTGTCAAATTCACATATCAAATATTAATAAAAAAAAATTGAAAAATAGTCATTTAAAAGATAACAAAATTCTTAACAAGTTTTGTTATTACTGTAAAGTGAAATTCTAAATAAAAAAATACTTTTGTATGCCGGAAGTTGAAGAACTTGTGAAAATATTGTTTTTTTTGTCATAAAACAAGCAAAAGTGTTACCCATCTTCATGATTTTACCCTATTATGGGCTTGAAAACAATTGTAAATCAACTGATCTTTGGATTTGGGATAAGAATAAACTCCTATTTGAGACTCTTGTTACACCTGTTATTCTTTATGGATGTGAAGTATGGGGTTGTAGTATCTCTCGTGAATCCTGGAGAAGGATAGAGAAAACACAAAGAAAATTTATAACCTATAATCTCAAAATTAAAGGAAATACACCCTATCCCATCCTTCTGTTAGAAACATGCCTCTCCCCCATTGAGAGCATGACTATGACTAGATACCTAATGTATAAGAACAAGTTAAACAACATGGAAGACAAGAGGCTTCCTAAAATTGCTTCAAAATCAAGTCATAACCACCATCGATTCAAGAAAGGATGGAATAAAGATGCTTGATCTTTGCTAAACTATTGGGGAATCATGGAAGACACCATTTTGCAGAATAAAGATACTATTTTTAAAATGTCAAATCAAAATTTAAGGAGAAAATGTGGTGTGATAAAGAGTTAGAGGAAAAAAAAAAATTAATGTATTATAAGGATGTGATCAACCCTAATCTAGAATATCAAAATTATCTATCTGTTTTGCCAAGTGTAAAGAAAAAAATAAGCATTTCTAAGATAAGAACAAATTCTCACGAGCTCCACAGTGAAACTGGGCGTTGGTCAATTCCTAAAACGCCATGGGATGAAAGAGAGTGTCACCTTTGTGACACTAAGAAGGTTGAAGATGAAAAACACTTTCTCTTAGATTGTCCAACCTATACCCATATTAGATCTCATTTTCAAAATATTTGTCACACTACCAACCTTCCTAACCTCTTAACTCAACAAAAGTATGGTGATCTTGGAAAACTTCTCTTAATGTTTTTCGAGGACAGAAACAAAATTCTAAAGAATCACAAGTAATCACTTAACCCCTTAAGGTCTGTTAGACTAATTCAGTCTTAGTGGACGTTAATCATCATCATAATCATATATGTGAATTTATGAATTAACTATATAAGTATTATTAATCATAACAAAGTATATATATATATATAATTTGATTTAATTTAATTTGAATATATCCAGAAACAACCATCTAAGAGCATGTATTTATTTATTTATATAATAAATATATTTATACATAATAAAAAAATATAATATGTTTATAATAATAAATAATTATTTATGTAAATTATATATATAATATGTTTATATATTTTTTGGATTTATATTTTTTTTATTCATAGGTTTATTTATTTATAAATATATTTATTTATTTATATAATAAATTTATTTATAATAAATTTATATTAATACAGCTTGAGTGGGTCTAATGGTTAAGAACACGTGTTTCTTCATAAGAGGTCACAAGTTCAAATCCAGAGGGGGTAGGATATGTATACCTCTGTAGATTTTACTAGTCAAAAATGATGGGCGAAAAAAGTTTCATACAATAATTTGGTGTCTGGTTGCCAATCTTAAAAATAGATTATTATTATTATTATTATTATTATTATTATATAATCATTTAACCTTATAAATATATTATAGTTTTATAAATATTTTGATTTTGATTTTTTTAATTTATATCTATAAATATGTGTGTTAAATAATTAATTATTTAACAATATAATACATTATATAATTAATTATTAAACATTATAAATATATCATAGTTCTATAAATATTTTGATTTTGATTTTTTTTAATTTATATTTATATTTATAAATATTTATAATTATATTTATATGTATTAGTACTTTAATTCATATATTATATATTATAGTAATGTAATAATGTATTATTAATATATTAATACTTCAATAATTTTTTACTAAGATGTACTACTATTTTATTAATGTATTATTAATATAGTATTTTATTAGTGTATTAATACTTTAGCAATATAGTAATTAATATTATATTAATGTATAAAATAATTAATACATACAATATGAGTTGGCCTAATAGTTAAGAACACATGTTGATTCTTATGAGGTCACGAGTTCAAATCCAAAGAGGATAGGGAATATATATCTTTGTAGACTTTAGCAGACTAGCTTGGTCATGACCTTAAAATTAAATTATTATTATTATCAATGTATCAATCAATGAGTCAATGTATATTTTGATTTATATATTATTATTATATATTACATTACATTAATATATTATTAAACCATTGATTTAAATACATTAATGTATTGCATTAATACATTATTATTATATATTAATTAATGTACATAATTAATTAATACACAAATTGTGTATTGATACATTAATGGTTGTCTCCAAGGAATGTCAGTCGTTAACTAGCATTAACCACTTTATAAAAGTTGCTGAAATACGCTGATCGACACCATTAATTTGGAAAGATGGAAAATGATGTCTATCAACATATACCAATCACTTTTATAAAGTGGTTGTTGCTAGTTTTATTCACTTTAGATGCCAACATATATGAAGAATTAGAAAGATATTTCACACAACGTTCTTTCAGACTCATTAGAAACATATTTCACACAAACTTTTTTCAGACTCTAATCATTTTGAATATATTCATAGTGGAGTCTATGCATAAGCGTATGCATCATCTTAGGAAAGGAACATATTTTGAATATATATATTTAAATTTTGGAAGGTCCTAAATATAAGAAAACAATATTTTTCCAGCACCAACCACAATGAAATTAGCATGAGATCCTAAACTTGGAAAAAATTTGATCAACAAGAAAGTTGAAAAGGGATCAGATGGAGTGGTTTTGATATCCAAAAGGTCGTAGTCTAACTATTATACATTTTGTCCTTTTTCTAGTGATATTTTCTGTTTAATTTTACGTGAAATCCAGTGAGAAATTGTTGGATCTACATATTTGAGTAGTTAATTTTGAATAATCTGAGTGCCCTAGGGGTTTTCAGCATGTTGAATCAATTTATACATTTAGAAATACAATTTAAACAATCAAAAATTGTGATTTCGTGTAGATTTATGTCATTAAATTCTGACGAAAAGTGGCAAACTTAGAACAGTTAGACAACTCCATTGAAAAGTGTTAAATTGTGGTGCACTAAAGTCAAAGGTGGATGAAAGGCATGAGATTTTGTGCAGGATGATTTTCATACTCTGACATCCATTTATATTTCTCTTCTCTTCTTCTATTGACGAGGTTGTGACATTAATCAACGAATGACTAGGTTCTCATTGGTATCACGCTGCTCGAAGAGCTCTTTAAATTTTCTCCTTGTACATCCTTCACCATTTTCAATGAGGGTATTTTTATTTAGATTTATACAAATTTATTTTTAAATAATTTATATATCTTCAAGATTGTTAGAGTCATTATTGGTAGAGAGGGGATTTTAACAGTTTAGAGTCCAATAATTTATATATCATTAAGGTTGTTAGAGTCATTCGTAGAGAAGTCTTTTTAATTGTTATGAGTTCAGTGTGAAGTAGATGTATATTTCTTTTAGTATTTAAGGTGGAGTTGTTACATAATATTTAAAAATATATCAATAGAAAAAAAAATCAATGTCAATCATATATAAAATATTTGAATATGCTTCTTAAATAAAATTAGTCAATATCAATTCTATATATATAAAGTAATTGATTTTTTTTTTTATGTTTAAAACATTTCAATGGTGTCCTGCATACTAAGGGAATGTGTAATTCATTACATGTTCAAAACATG
>JASDQU010010340.1:260734-282962 GCA_032191745.1 Picea mariana | reverse complement strand
GAGAGAGAGAGAGAGAGAGAGAGAGAGAGATTTCCTTTATTTATAAGAAAAATGTTAAATGTGGTATGCTTAAGAGTTCCCTTAAAGGAAAATTTAAAAAAAGTATTATATAATAATAATAATCTAATTTTAAGGACACAAGAAATCCAAACACCAAATTAAAGTCTATGGAGGTGTACATACCCTATCCCACTATAGATATGAACCTATGACCTATAAGGAGGAATCACTTGTTCTTAACCATTAGGCCCACTCAAGTTGTAAACTTTGTACATATCGTCAGGCCAATAAACTAGTTTTAGTGGTTGATTATTTTAAATAAGAACTAAATATCAATCCCTTAGCCTTTATTTCATGCCTCATTTAATATCCCAACAATGAAATGCTCAATTATTTCTCTATAAAAAAATCCTTTCAAAAATTAATAATACAATAAAAAAAAAAATTATAAAGCAAGAAAGATTTAGTCATAATAATAACAATGTTAAGAGGTTTCCATGGGGTCCCTTGTTTAAGAATAGGGCTACAACACTTGCATTGTTATTTCATGTAAAATGAGTCACTTAGTTATTTGAATGTATTAGCTTGTTGCAAACAAGACAAGACCTCCCTCTCTATTTGCTCATCCATTATCATCACCATTTTCATATGTCAATCAAAGTGGTCAGAGGGATAGTAGGGAGTGTGTCCCATTCAAAAAAATTCATTAAATTATTTATCTATAAAAGAAATTAAAAAATAAAAATAATGCTCGACAAAGTGATCACAACTTTAAATATTTTCAAATGATAGGGAATCATGCCATCAATATTTACTTATTATTGATTACATTGTATTGTCTCTGATAAAATTTGAATCGGAAAACCCACTACAAGGAATAAAAAAACAATTATATATTTAACTAGTCTAAATTAAAAGAAAAATAGATATATAATATATATAACATAAATTATAATGGCATTTTCAAATCATATATATCAATATCCTTGGAGGTGGTTTGTGCTTCTTTTTCTTGGATGATTTTATCCATTCTTTGTGTTTGTTTAAAGGACGTTGTCAGTTCCTACAATTCACCTTCCTTTGATCCTAGAGAAATTTAAATTTTATCTTCTTGAAGGTTTTTCATGATGAGCAATTATCTCTTGTTTTCTTCCTCTTCCTCTATTACTACAAACCAACTTCAGGGAACAAGATTTAGGGAGGGAGTGCAATCCTCCTTCTTTTCCAGGGGTGACTTCTTTGAATTCCATGGTGTGGTTTTGGATTGGGGAGCTTCTACTAACGTTTATTTGTGTAGTGATCTCTCTGATAGATTCTTCTGATTCATCATGTCACTTTGTTGATACAACAACTTTTGAAGAGGTGACATGTGAAGTTTGAGGTTTACCTTTTTTCTTTTTCTGGAGACTTCAAAACTAGTTTTGTTGGTCCTTTATTAATTCACCTTGCTTCTTTACTTTGAACTATTTCTCCTAGGGTAGTTATTGGTTCAACTATTTAACTTCTATAGGTTGTCTTGTAATGAGATGATTTTCTTTCATTACTCCCACCCACTGGCTGAGTTTTGGAAGGTTTCTTCATACACGAGCCAGTATTTGCTTCACTTGGGGAAAAGCGATGTTATATGACCAATGTTGAAGATATATATACATTTGAAAATAACATGTTAGTGGTCTAAGGGGTTGACTCCATGTGTAGTGATTGGAAACTAATTTTTTTTTTCATGAACCTTTTATCAAAATCCATATACTACACATGCCAGATATGGAGTGATGTGTCTTTTTTTTGTCACTTCACTTTGAAGATGAACTTTTCCCAAGACATTTTCTATGTTACATAGGGATTCAAAGCCCCAAAAATGAAGGGATGGTTTCAAAGACTTACCCCACATCACAACCATGGCTAAATAATTTGTGGATGGGTTAAAAGTTGGGAACCAAGGCTTCATTTAAATATACATACATTACCCTTAAAAATAATAGCCAGTGATAAGATTGAGAACTATGTGTTTTACCTAATCAAAATACACACAAAATATCCTTTTGTGCATGTGTAAACAAAAAATTCTTGTTTAATATATGATGTCAAAGTTTTGGATATCCATAGGTGAAGATCCAAGAGCCTTGGGACAAAGTCCATTGAATCTACAAATTAACCCATGCTTCATAAAAAAAATTGTATGTTTGATCACTATATACACCTACTTTTCTAGAGACTACAAGGTATTCCTTTACCATTCTAGTCCTCTTAGGAGATAGAGTGAAGGGAAAAACAATCAAAGAAGCCCCAAAAGAGAGTGCATAATTGATTTCCATGTTTGTAGAAAGGGTGATCAAGGAAATAGGGAGGATGGATTATGCTATGGATGATCTTGAGGATATGGAGTAAAGTCCCTTCCTTGACTATGTTAGATTTACCTTTATAGAAGAGGTCAATGGTTCAGAGGAAAAATATTGCTTCTACAGTGGCTCAAGCATCGTTGGAGACGTAGGGAGTCCAACACATGATTAAGTCTTCATGTTCCAAGATTCATTGACCTTGTATCTAGTTAGCATGATATAGTAGAGACAATTGTTTGGTAGGGAAGAGGGTGTGTTGTAGCTAACGTGTTTATCCTAGTTGTCATGTGTTGTAAACCCTAGTCTAGGGCATCTACATCGAATTTCCATTAAAAATATAATGAGATCCCCAAATTTTCCCGACATGAAATTAGGTTAAAATTAAATGAATATCATTGGAAATGATGTTGTAATTCTCAAGCCTATGCCTCGATCTTCCTTGTTAAGAAATAGAATTCAATGCTAAAACTAATAGAAGAGAAGAAGAAGAATTTAATCAAGAATGTAAATGAGAAAGAAATCACATAATACATAGAGATTTTACCCTAGAAAACCAAAAAGGAAAACCAACAATTCTTGAGAATCATTCTCTCTTGTTTCCTTATTCATTCAGAATAAATGATTACATGGTTAACCTTGGTATACACCTAAAACACAATCACAATCATACCCTCTATCTTACACAAGAACAACCTTGAAACCAATTCGTCTTGCATCTATATGATCAACAACCTCTAACAGATTAATCTAACGAATAGCTTTTACAGTATTACAATATGCCTTATTTAAAGGATTTACAACATGCAAAAACCTAAAGAATCACACCCAAAAATGGTTATAGACCCATGCAAATCATTGGCTACAAATATTGCAAATATCGGTATTTTATTATAATCGACTACCAGTCGGATTACTAATAGACTACCAGTCGACAATCGACATCCATTTGGTCTTCAGTCAGTTTCCATGCGAACTTTTGACAACGACAACACATAGACACAAACACACAGAAGTAAAAATATGTAAATATAATATTTATATAGAAATATTGTGATAATGCAAATACAAATATCTGAATAATAATCAATATTTATATATGATATCTCTATAAAACATTACACCTTAAAAAATTTGATCCCTTTAAACACTTGATATATAAAATATTAAGATGGATTTATGGTGATATTAGAGAATTGGGAATATATATATATATATATATATCAAGAGAGAGAGAGAGAGAGAGCGAGAGAGAGAGAGAGAGAGATTTCCTTTATTTATAAGAAAAATCTTAAATGTGGTATGCTTAAGAGTTCCTTTAAAGGAAAATTAAAAACAAATATTATATAATAATAATATTCTAATTTTAAGGGCACAGGAAATCCAAACACCAAATTAAATTCTATGGAGGTGTACATACCCTACCCCACTATAGATCTGAACCTATGACCTAGAAGGAGGAATCACATGTTCTTAACCATTAGGCCCACTCAAGTTGTAAACTTTGTATATATCATTAGGCCGGTAAACTAGTTTTAGTGGTTGACTATTTTAAATAAGAAGAACTAAAGATCAATCCATTAGCCTTTATTTCATGCCTCATTTAATATCCCAACAATGAAATGCTCAATTATTTCTCTATAAAAATTTCCTTTCAAAAATTAATAATACAGTAAAATGTTTTTTTTATAAAGAAAGAAATATTTTTCCATAATAATAATAATGTTAAGAGGTTTCCATGGGGTCCCTTGTTTAAGAATAGGGATACAACACTTGAACTGTTGTTTCATGTAAAATGAGTCACTCGAGTATTTGAATATATTACCTTGTTGCAAACAAGACAACACCCCCTCTCTATTTGGTCATCCATTATCATCATCATTTTCATATGTCAATCAAGTGGTCGATTGTAACGACCTTCCTCGTTAAGACAACCATTATTACCCTGAGTGCCATTTTAAAAACATACAATGAATTCCCAAGATATACAGCCAAACGCCCAAAGTATACAGCAACGCAGACCATTAACGCATTTAAAGTCAGATTTAAAAAAAACACCCCCTATCTACAATGCATGCCAAAAGACACTCAACAAAATACATTCTCGACCTTCCTCGTTACATCGATGGGATAGTGGGCAGTGTGTCCCTTTCAAAGAAATCCATTAAATTATTTATCTATAAAAGAAATTAAAAAATAAAACTCGATAAAGTGATGATAATTTTAAATATTTTTAAATGATAAGGAATTAGGTCATCGATATTTAATTATTATTGATTACATTGTATTGCCTCTGATAAAATTTGAATTGGAAAACCCACTACAAGATATAAAGAAACAATTATATATTTAACTAGTCTAACTTAAAAGAAAAATAGTTATATATTATACATATTACATAGATTATCATGGCATTGTCAAATCATATATATCAATATCCTTGGAGGTGGTTTGTGCTTCTTTTTCTTGGAGGATTTTATCCATTCTTTGTGTTTCTTTAAAGGGAGTTTTCAGTTCCTACCATTTACCTTCCTTTAATCCTAGAGAATTTTAAATTTCATCTTCTTGAAGGTTTTTCATGATGAGCAATTATCTCTTGGTTTCTTCCTCTTCCTCTATTACTACATACCAACTTCACAGAATGAGATTTAGGGAGGGAGTGTAATCCTCCTTTTCCATGGTTGACTACTTTAAATTCCTTGTTGTGTCTTGGGCTTGGAGAGATTCTACTAACTTTGATTTGTGCAGTGATCTCTCTGATAAATTCTTCAGATTCATGTCGTAACTTTGTTGATACAAAAAAGTTTGCAGAGGTGACATGAGCAGTTTGAGGTTTACCCCATTTCTTTTTTTGAAGACTCTAAAACTAGTTTTTGTTGGTCCTTCTTGCTTTATTCACCTTGCTTATTTACTTTGACCTATTTCTACTAGGGTAGCTATGGGTTCGACTATTTAACTTCTATAGGTTGTTTTCTAATGAGGTGATTGTCTTTCATTACTCCCACCCACTGGGTGTTTTATGTAGGGTTTCTTCATACAGGGGCCACTATTTTCTTCACTTGGGGAAAAGTGATGTTATATGACCAATTTTGAAGATATATCTACATTTTAAAGTCACATGTTAGTGGTCTAAAGGGTTGAATGCATGTGTAGTGATTGGAAACTATTTGTTTTGTCATGAACCTTTTATCAAAATCCATATAAGTTACACATGCTAGATATGTAGTGATGTTCCTTTTTCTTGTCACTTCACTTCGAATATGAACTTTTCCCAATACATTTTCTATGTTACATAGGGATTTAAAGCCCCAAAAATGAAGGGATGGTTTCAAATCCTTACCCCAGATCAAAACCATGGCTAAGTAGTTCGTGGATGAGTTAAAATTTGGGAACCAAGGCTTCATGTAAATATACATAAATTATCCTTAAACCAATAGCCAATGATAAGAATGAGATCTATGTGTTTTGTCTAATCAAAATCCACCACAAAATATACTTTTGTGCATGTGTAAATAAAAACTTTTTGTTTAATATGTGATGTCAAAGTTTTGGATATCCATAGGTGAAGATCCAAGAGCCTTGGGACAAATTCCATTGAATATAAAAATTAACCCATGCTTCATAAAAGAATTTGTATGTTTGATCACTATCTAAACCTACTTTTCTAGAGACTACAAGGGATTCCTTTACCATTCTAGTCCTTTTAGGAGATAGAGTGAAGTGAAAGGCAATCAAAGGAGATTCGGAAGAGAGTGCATCATTGATTTCCATCTTTGTAGAAAGGGTGATCAAGGAAATAGTGAGGATGGATTAGGCTATGGATGATCTTGAGGATATGGAGAAAAGTCGCTTCCTTAACTATGTTAGAATTTCCTTGATGGGAGAGGTCATTGGTCCAGAGGAAAAATATTGTTTCTATAGTGGCTCAAGAATGGTTGGAGACATAGGGAGTCCAACAGAGGATTAAGTCTTCATGTTCCAATATTCATTGACCTTGTAGCTAGTTAGCATGATACAATAGAGAGATTTTTTTGGTAGGGAAGAGGGTGTGTTGTAGCTAATGTGTTTATCCTAGTTGTTGTGTGTTGTAAACCCTAGTTTAGGGCATATCCATTTCATTTCCATTAAAATTATAATGAAATACCCAAATATTTCCACCATGAAATTAGGTTAAAATGAAATGGCTATCATTGGAAATGATGTTGTAGTTATGAACCCTATGCCTCAAACTTCCTTGTTAATAAATAGACTTCCATGATAAAACTAATCGAAGAGAAGAAGAAAAATTTAATCAAGAAAGTAAATGACAAAGAAATCACACAATATATAGAGATTTTACCCTGGAAACCCAAAAAGGAAAACCAACAATCCTTGAGCATATTTCTCTCTTGTTGTCTTATTAATTTAGAATAAAGGGTTACATGACTAACCTTGGTCTACACCTAAGACAAAATCAAATTCATACCCTCTAGATTACACAAGAACAACCCCGCAACTAATTCAGATTACATCTAAATGATCAACAACCTCTAACAGATTGATCTAACAAATATATTTTACAGTATTACAACACACCTTATTTAAATGATTTCCAACATGCAAAAACATAAACAATGGTTCCAAAAAATGGTTACATATCCATGCAGATGATTGGATACAAATATTGCAAATATCGGTATTTTGTTATAATCGACTACCAATAAAATTACCAATAGACTACCAGTTGACCTCCATTCAGTATTCAGTCATTTTCCACATGAACTTATGATGACCTCTTGTCGAATGACCTTTCGACTTGTTGTTGATCACTTTAACTTTGACTTTTATTGATCAATCACTTCGACCTTCGACTTTCACTACAAAGAATATAACAACCTAACATTTGCCAACTTGTTGTCTTCTTTAATGAAATAGGAGAACATGAAATTTTGTTCATAGACCCAAGGAAATAATGCCCATTGATTATCTACACTAAGAGAACTTCATAACACTCACAGACTTGGTCAAAGAGTCTGTTATGTTTTCCAATGTGTCTACTTTCTCCAACAACACCTTGTTACTTTCCACCATGTCTCTTACAAAATGGTATTGTACATCAATATGCTTCATCCTCAAATGATATGTTGGGTTATTTGCTAGAAATATTGCACTTTGAATGTCACAATTTATCTTCACATATCTTCATCAAACCCAATCCCTGAGCACAACATTTGCATCCATACTACTTTGCTTCCATGAGTGGCTACCATGTATTTAGCTTCTATTGTTGACAAGAATATAACTTCATTTCATTTACTCATCAAACTAATTTCTCCACTGACAAACATATATCTACTGGTTGACCTTCTTCGATCAAGATCTCTGACCTAGTCGACATTGACAAATCCATGTACATTTATTTCACTATCAAATATAGGTTTCCCTTAGTAGCATATAACATAATATTTGTGCCAAAAAAATACCTGAATACTCTTTTGATAGTTGTCCAATGTTATTTCCTAGGTGTCGACATGTATCTAATCCATACTCCCACTACATGAGTGTCTAGTCAAGTGCAAACCGTCGCATAGATGCTACAAAAAAAATTTCCTCACCCCATGCAACTTTCTTGGATGGCCTTTCCATTTCCCTATGAAAAATTGAAGTCCCCTTTTGTACCTTCCAGAGAAAAAAAAGAACATTTTTCCACATATACGTGCCCTATCAGCTAAACAACAAACGTATACACAAGTTTCTCCACTAAAACTCGCTTACATTGGGTTTGGTGCTCAAAATTAAAAATCATGTCGGGTTTCCATGCCATGTCACGATATCCAAGACACTTTGGAGAAATTTCACTTCATAATGAGTCTGCATCCCTTTTTCCTTGAAAGTATGAACCCCTTGTTCATCCCCTAAGCTCTTCCTTCTTGTGATGGAGAACCTCATTGTCTCCTTTATATGAGCTTTCCTTTGGTAGAGGATTGAAGTGGTGGATGCCTAGTTGGAGAGACTTAGTTTCTCGGTTCGGATATGTACCATTATATAATTTTGTCACATATATACTTCCATTGATTATTCTAATAGAAATACTCTTTTCTCATCCAATTGATATCTTACAAATATTTGAATTACTATTCCATGGGCGTGTTTATCATGTATGTTAATGGATTATGATAATCTATATACTAACATTATATATTATCACTATATGCTTGTGTATCTTGGTTGTTGAGGACAAGTTGCAGGTATAGATCATTGAGTTGTGTGCTCAACGTGGTATTCATCAAACATCCAGATGAGGTAGGTTCTTGGACTTGTCTTGTTAGCATTTCATTTATATAACATATTTGGGATTAGAGTTGATTTTTGTGTGTCATTCCGTCTTTTGTGATTTACCCCATGCCATAGAGATGTTTTCCTCGAAACAGAATTGGTGACCATACTGGGGAATGATCTTCTTTTTGGGGGGTTCGGAGTGTTTTTCTCTTTAATTTTCTCTCTGTTAGCCTGAGTTTCCTTGTCGCTTGATTTCTTGACAACCTATTTTACTTTGCATATGATTTTCTTGGATTAACCCTTTCCCTAAAAGTGTTTTAATGTATTTACGTGGTTTTTCCCTTGACATATGCGTACATATGCGATCTATCCTCATTTAGGGTGCGTGCATACATGAGTTTTTCTCAAATAGTCGTGTACATCAACGCTTTAGTCTTGCTGGAGGAGTTTGGTGTTTGTTGGGTGAGTTTGGTTGGTTGTTGAGTCTTCTTGGGTCTCTTTCCTAACTGTTAAGTGCTTACAGAGTGATAAGAAAGCTTCTTATTGTTGAATTTTCAAGCAACATTCTTTCTTATCGTCTTTTTAATTGGTTTTCCTTGCACACTGATCTGAGTGTTTTCTTTCTGGTATCCTATTTGGCATGTCTCTTTTGCTTGCAGTAGGGTCTTCATGTGAAGCTGATATTCAGTCCTTGCATTTTCTTTTCTTTATATCGAAAATACATAAACATTTGTTCATTTTGCATTATGGAATTTTCTCTTTTGATTACTTTCATTGATTTTGACACATGTGGAGAGATTACATTTCATTGAAATTGTAGAGATTGCATTGGAAAAGTTTCATTTAGAAGCATACCATCTCTTTGAAATTCAAGATTAGTACTTAGCAGTGTTTTTATATTTTCTTCTTTTATATGTTGGGTCATAATACCTTCAGTTTCACGATCACACCTCTTGAGTAAGCAAAAGCCATTAAAATTAAAGTTGATTAATTAAAATTGATTAGAAAAGACTGTATTTTTTAGGGTACACAAAAAAGTATAGGACATGTTATCCCCGATTTCATGGGATAGCTAGGAGATCATGTCTCGAGGCCCACAGGTCCTAGACATGGAGTACCGAGAGCAGGATTGACCTAAGCATGGCCCTGGAGGGGCCATCCTTCTTCTTCTTCACCAGATTTTCCCTATCAGCAGCAACAGCTTCCATCACCATCGGCTTGGACTTCCATCAGAGAAGACTCTTGCTCCATGAGGTAATTGGTCTAGGTATCATGGTATGTGTCATGTTTGATCGTTATAACTTTCTTATATATACATCAGGTTCCTTACATTTCTCATAACTGCTTGGATCTTACACTAACCCACTTGACCATTGTTGGGGGGATTAACGGGGTGCCCTAGCAAGCTTGTATCCATGGGTTTTGGTTAGCCACCATGGGGGATTTGAAGATCCATCGTCCGCTCCCACCATACTATCACTTTACATCTTATCTCTCATACATCCATCCAATTCCCTTAGTCCGGGCATTACGATGACCTACTTGAGGGGTTACACCTCATCCTGTGGGAAGAAGGGGGTAAAAGCAGCTGGTAAAAGATAAAATCCATAGGAAATAAAACATAGAGATGCTTCGCCCAGGGATTCTCAAAAAGGCAATAAAAGGCCTCTCGACAAGAAACAAAAGGGACCGGAAGAAAAATAACAAAACAAGACCTAACCAAGAGGATGAGAGGTCTCATCACGAGCTGACCCATTATGTTCATAGGTATCTAGCAGTATGACATTTCCATTATCTGGTCACCACACCAGGGCAATGACCTTTGGTTGCATGGCCAGGGGAAAGGGGGTCTCATCATGAGCCAGCCTTATCATTTCTGCGAAAATACTAATGGGTAACACTATCATCTCTGGTCACCATGCCAAGGCAGTGTCCTCTGGTCAAACCTTGAAGTGAAAAAAAAGAAAAAGAAATAAATAAAGAATAAAGGCAATAAATGGGCTTGGAAAAAGCGCATCCATGACGGGTACAACTCACCTCCTACAAAGGCACCCACGGACAATACCTACCCCTGGTCTTCACTATGACTGGACATCCTTAGACCATATCACTTCATGAACATGGCTTGAATAATCTTCTGTGGAAACTTCCCTCTTCTTATGGATACTAGCCCAATAGGTTGTTCTGTCTATCCCTTCAACTTTGTATAGTAGATCAGTGTAATGTCTTTGAGCTATTAGAGGATATGTCAGGGGTTTTATGCATGTATTTGATGAATTTAATGATGAGATATGATTGACATTGTTATGATCCCAAGGATTGATGAGCCCATGGAGGGTGAATTTTTTGATTTGCAGGACCATACCCGACGGACAGGTACCAGTGGACCGGTACACATGGGGATATGATTAGCTCGGACCTCCATGGGGATAAAGAGCCCATCAGATGGTTGCTGGGATGGCAGAGATAGGACAACGTTGTGATGAATCTTTTCACATGAAGAAAGAAGGACGTTCCTCCCAGGACACTTTGGCAGAGCCCGGCCTATGGGGGATCACCCATTTCAGATGGAACGTTTTCCCTTTGACAGAAAGGACGTCACCTAGTAGAGCAGGACATTATCCTAAGTGTGTGGCAGTGTGATGGAGCTATTTGGCAGGTGTGGCAGCTTGGAGGAGCCCTAGAAGGGCCAACGTCTGGCCTTTGGATGCTGGATATGCCCAAAAAGTGACAACGTCTCCCTCAGAGGGGTTGACGTCCCACCTTCTGCTCATATTATGTCATTTTTCTGGCAATTAATGTAAAAACAATGTAAATTTTGTAGTCATCCTTGTCGGTTGTTTTAATGACCTATTTTTTTTTATTGAAAGGTCATGGATTGGTATAAATTGAGGACATTTTTCCTCATTTTGAACATAACACAACTCACTCTCTTGTGAGAGACTATCTTTTAGTCTTTTGCTTGGTATTTTTGGTGTTGGAAGTGAGGTGGAACTCTTCTTGGAGAATTTCTCTTGGAATTTATGGTGTTTCTCTCATGGAAGGTTTACAACTAGGGTTTGATTATGCATTCTTCATGATATGTAAGTGATCTTTTCATGAAAAACTTCTTAAGTGAATGGTTGTAGGCTTAATTTCTTACATTTTCTATTATATTGCTATTATATTGCTGAATCTTGAAACCCTAGGTAGCAAGCACACTAGTAGGTCATTGCTATATGTCCCCATGTTTGAGAAATTGTTTTAGCCATTGATAAAGGAAGATATAGCCTAGCCGTTGCTACACTTTTCTCCCTTTTTATGAGTTATCATTAAAGTTATAGGTTGAAGAGAGGAGACGTCGTAGGCCTAGTTAAATCTACACCTAGGGTTTTAACCTTCTAGGGTTTGAAAAGCCTTGCTCCTGCAACACTTTTCTCCCTTAGATCTGTACTTTGAAGCTAGCTGTTTTGCCATGTGTGTTTAGAGAAAGTGTAAGGAGCATGAGGCCTTTCTTAAGAAACACCGGAATGAGCCTCCTTCCCTTAGGGTTTTGATTCTAGGGCCCTGCCATTGCAGCACCATAGAACCCTTCCCTCCAGTCTCTGAATTCTAAATCCTCCCAAGATTTCTTTTGCCCTTGCTTTTGACTCCATTTCACCCTAAGGCACTGGTTAAACTTACAACGTTGAGCTTGTAGTGTTCAAAATCATCGTTTAAAACTTTCATTCTTGAAACCCTAACTAACCCTAACCCTACTAACCTAGGCTGACATCATACTTGACGCAACAAGCTTTCTAACTAGTAATTGAGAAATTAATGATGACGTCAAGCATTTATTGAGCTATTGTTGATTGAAAATACTGTTGGCTTGGTCATTATTATAGACATTGATGAATTGGTGATCTTGCATAGGCTATTTAGAAAAGCGTTGACCTCATTTTGTTTATTATATTGCTTATTAAATGAAATCAGATAATTAAGAAGTATTAACCCTTTGAATTATAACCTGCAAATATACATATTGTGTTGTTATTGTCTTGTTCCAGGCAGGTGTTCTCAACAGGGACTTCACTTCTTTATTGGCTGATTAGCTGGATTATCTGATAGCGGTGGTAACCTGAGAGGAGGAAAAACCTTACTTCTTGACCTTATATTCTTTGCCTCTTCAAACCCCAGGTTACCAGGGACGTCTCCCCTGGGATAACCTCCCTAAACAGAAAGAACCTCCCCATTGTGGTGACATTGGGTGGGGAAGGTTCTTGTTTTTCCAGTTTGACCCTTATCCTTTAGCCTTTTGACCTAAACTACAAACTGCGCGATAACATTTTGGCGCCGTTGCCGGGAAACACTGAGTCAATATTCTTCAATGACAAATCCTTTGGTAAGCCTTGCCTCAAATACCTTTCTCTTACAAGCTTACCTGACGACTCCACTAGACCTTTTTCCCCCTATTTTTTGGTAGTTTCAAGAAAACTATTTGGCGACTCCACTGAATTTTCTTAGGGTGGCACATTACCTTCTGTGATATTTTCAAGTTGTGGGATCATGGCACACTGGGAAAAAATGTATCCAAGTATTGATTTCATAAGTTTTCAAGGATACCCAAATTACTTTGATACAAAATGGCTAGACAACTCTCCAATGTTTTTGGGCCTCCCAACTCCTCATATAGTAAAATTTTTGGAGTATTTGAGCGAGATAAAGTTGGGAGGAGAGGATGCTCTTATAAATTTGTTTTGCTCACCCTGCCATCCTACTTACAAAAATGTTTTAAGAATTGTTGCAAGGATAGGGGTATATCATCCTTCATACACCTCATTAGTAAGTTTATCGACCTTACTAAGCCAGATTGCCAAACGTATGAAGATGTCCTTCAAAACCTCATGGTAACCTTACACCACAAAGGATTCACCACTGGGATTGTAGAAGATCTTAGGAGGGCTTATCATGATCAATACCAAAAATCCTTTGATATAAGAGACGACATTTATAAAAACCATTATCAACCCCTTGAAGAGGAGAAAGATCTCTCCCATAATCCAATAGAATGCAACGAAGATGTAACAAGAAACGTGAATTATGAGGATGAAGCACCAGTAATCACTCCTCAGTCTGATGAATCTCTTCAAGATCCTGTCACTCCTGCACAAGATGAAGAGAATGAGGTAAGTCATTTTGATTCTTTTGATGATACCTTGTTCTATGACTCAGAGAATGAAGAAGGAGTGGAACCCTTGGATGAGCTAGACCCCCTATGTCTCAAGACTGAAGATGTAGAGGCAAATCTTCCATCTGATGATGCTATCCAAATACTTGAATCTCTTGAGCAGGAAGGATTAAGCGAGGTAAATTGTTCCCCCTTCCAATTTTTTAGTGTTTCTTTGCCTTATGACACAGAGAGTGGAGAAGTATTGGATGTTTTGACTCCTCCATGTTATGATACTGACACTGATATAGCTGATTTCGACGAGTTCATACATGTTGGGAGACGTAGATGGGATGCATTTAGTTATGATACATATCCCATCTATGACATAAAAAGTCATCTTCGGACGTTGCCCTTGCAATTGTCACAACAAATTACTTTTGACTAGTGGCAACAAGGAGATGAAGTTTTTACCCATACCTTCCAAAGGACCAAGGATGACCCAGTACCTTATTTTCCTGATGATTTTTGGTCATATCTTGAGGACTTTGATGACTGTTCTTCTGAGCATTTGGACTTATGTTGTGAAGATGATTGTCAATCGCCTATCTGCTCAGATTTTGATACAAGTGAGAACATTGTTTGCCTAAGGAAAGTCTCTCATGGCTTTTCACTCCAGCCACCTGTTGTTAATTTTCCATGCCTGTCCATTAAAGGTGTTCTTTGGAAGTATATTTTTAATGTTGAGCTTCCTTTTAGGAAAACCCTGAACTCCAAAGGTTGGTTGGGTACTGTGTGTTTCAGTCAGTTTTTCAAATTTCCCTTTTTAGTTTGCCAGTCGTCTACTAGATCTTTGTCTAACCCTTCTTTGACTCCAGGGCATGAGGATGTCCTAGGTAACCAATTTGAAGGCCCTTTTGGTCAGTTGTCTGAACCTTGCATTTTTCATGACCCTTTCTTGAATTGGATTGAGTACTTTTCTCAAACATGGACTTGGAAGGATTTTATCCCTCCCGCCCGCCTCCATGAGTTAGATTCTTACTTCCCCGATGATATGATGTATATTCTAACTCATGACATTTTTGTTCTTGATTTATCACTGTTTTGGTTTATGATGAAGCACAAAGGCAGGTATCAAGGAACGTTGTTGGGTTGGCTTCACTGGTTGTTTGACTATACCAACATGCAACCAACAGGTAAGTATTTCACTTTCTATTCACATTTATGATTACTCTATATACATACATGTTGTATTTTGCGGGGTGGCAATACCACCCCACTTTTGTTGCTAATGTTTATTTTCAAGTCTGAGCAGTTCTGCAGGTTTATGCCAGAGATGATGAGGTTCTCATGCGTTCTATGGTGAGCACATGTCCCCGATTTGTAGCCAGATGTTATTCCTGATTTCATGGGATAACTAGGAGATCATGTCTCGAGGCCCACAGGTCCTAGACATGGAGTAACGAGAGCAGGATTGACCTAAGCATGGCCCTGGAGGGCCCATCCTTCTTCTTCTTCACCATATTTGACCTGTTAGCAGTAGCAGCTTCCATCACCATCAGCTTGGACTTGCATTAGAGAAGACTCTTGCTCCATGAGGTAATTGGTCCAAGTATCATGGTATGTGTCATGTTTGATCGTTATAACTTTCTTATATATGCATCAGGTTCCTTACATTTCTGATAACTGCTTGGATCTTACACTAACCCACTTGACCATTGTTGGGGGGATTAATGAGGTGCCCTAGCAAGCTTGTATCCATGGGTTTTGGTTAGCCACCAGGGGGGATTTGAAGAGCCATCATCCGCTCCCACCATATTATCACTTTACATCTTATCTCTCATACATCCATCCCATTCCCTTAGTCCAGGCATTAGGATGACCTACTTGAGGGGTTACACCTCGTCCTGTGGGAAGAAGGGGCTAAAGGCTCAGGGGGTAAAAAAAGATGGTAAAAGATAAAAGCCATAGGAAATAAAACCTAGAGATGCTTTGCCCAGGGATTCTTGAAAAGGCAATAAAAGGCCTCTCGACAAGAAACAAAAGGGACCCGGAGAAAAATAACAAAACAAGACCTAACCAAGAGGATGGGAGGTCTCATCATGAGTTGGCCCATTATGTTCATAGGTATCTAGCAGTATGACAATGCCATTATCTGGTCACCACGCCAGGGCAATGACCTTTGGTTGCATGGCCAGAGGAAAGGGGGTCTCATCACAAGCCAGCCTTATCATTTCTGCGAAAATACTAGTGGGTAATACTGTCAGCTCTGGTCACCATGCCAAGGCAGTGTCCTGTGGTTAGACCTTGAAGTAAAAATAAAGAAAAAGCAATAAATAAAGAATAAAGGCAATAAATGGGCTTGGAAAAAGCGCATCCATGACGGGTACATCTCACCTCCTACAAAGACACCCACAGACAATACCTACCCCTAGTCTTCACTATGACTGGACATCCTTAGACCATATCACTTCATGAACATGGCTTGAATAATCTTCTGTGGAAACTTCCCTCTTCTTATGGATACCAGCCCAATAGGTTTTTCTATCTATCCCTTCAACTTTGTATAGTAGATCAGTGTAATGTCTTTGAGCTATTAGAGGATATGTCAGGGGTTTTATGCATGTATTTGATGAATTTAATGATGAGATATGATTGACATTGCTATGATCCCAAGGACTGATGAGCCCATGGAGGGCGAAGTTTTTCATGTGCAAGACCATAGCCGACGGACAGGTACCAGTGGACCAGTACATATGGGGATATGATTAGCTCGGACCTCCATGGGGTTAAAGAGCCCATCATATGGTTGTTGGGATGGCAGAGATCAGACAACATTGTGATGAATATTTTCACAGGAAGAAAGAAGGACGTTCCTCCTAGGACACTTTGGCAGAGCCCGACCTAGGGGGGATCGCCCATTTCAGATGGAATGTTTTCCCTTTGACAGACAAGACATCACCCAGTAGAGTAGGACATTATCCTAAGCATGTGGTAGTGTGATGGAGCTATTTGGCATGTGTGGCAGCTTGGAGGAGCCCTAGAAGGGCCAACGTCTGGCCTCTGGATACTAGATATGCCCAAAAAGGGCCAACGTCTCCCTCAAGAGGGGTTGATGTCCCACCTTTTTCTCATATTATGTCATTTTTCTGGCAATTAATGTAAAAACAGTTTAAATTTTGTAGTTAGCCTTGTCGGTTGTTTTAATGACCTATTTTTTTTTATTGAAAGGTCATGGATTGGTATAAATTGAGGACGTTTTTCCTCATTTTGAACATAACACAACTCACTCTCTTGTGAGAGACTATCTTTTAGCCTTTTGCTTGGTATTTTTGGTGTTGGAAGTGAGGCACAACTCTTCTTGGAGGATTTTTCTTGGCATTTATGGTGTTTCTCTCATGGAAGGTTTACAACTAGGGTTTGATTATGCATTCTTCATGATATGTAAGTGAATTTTTCATGCAAAACTTCTTAAGTGAATGATTGTAGGCTTAATTTCTTACATTTGCTATTATATTGCTATTATATTGCTAAATCTTGAAACCCTAGGTAGCAAGCACACTAGTAGGTCATTACTATATGTCCCCATGTTTGAGAAATTGTTTTAGCCATTGATAAAGGAAGATATAGCCTAGCCGTTGCTACACTTTTCTCCCTTTTTCTGAGTTAGCATTAAAGTTATAGGTTGAGGAGAGGAGACGTCCTAGGCCTAGTTAAATCTACACCTAGGGTTTTAACCTTCTATGGTTTGAAAAGCCTTGCTCCTGCAACACTTTTCTCCCATAGATCTGTACTTTGAAGCTAGCTGTTTTGACAAGTGTGTTTAGAGAAAGAGGAAGGAGCATGAGGCCTTGCTTAAGCAACACCGGAATGAGCCTCCTTCCCTTAGGGTTTTGATTCTAGGGCCCTGCCATTGCAGAACCATAGAACCCTACCCTCCAGTCTCTGAATTCTAAATCCTCCCAAGATTTCTTTTGCCCTTGCTTTTGACTCCATTTCACCCTAAGGAACTGGTTAGACTTATAGCGTTGAGCTTGTAGTGTTCAAAATCATCTTTTAAAAAATTTCATTCTCGAAACCCTAACTAACCTTAACCCTACTAACCTAGGCTGACGTCATACTTGACGCAGCAAGCTTTCTAACTAGTAATTGAGCAATTAATGATGATGTCAAGCTTTTATTGAGCTATTGTTGATTGAAAATACTATTGGCTTGGTCATTATTATAGACATTGATGAATTGGTGATCTTGCATAGGCTATTTAGCAAAATGTTGACCTCATTTTGTCTATTATATTGCTTATTAAATGAAATCAGATAATTAAGAAGTACTAACGCTTTGAATTATAACCTGCAAATATACATATTCTGTTGTTATTGTGTTGTTCTGGGCAGATGTTCTCAACAKGGACTTCACTTCTTTATTGGCTGATTAGTCGGATTATATGATACCGGTGGTAACCTGAGAGGAGGAAAAACCTTACTTCTTGACCTTATATTCTTTACCTCTTCAAACCCCRGGTTATCGGGGACGTCTCCCCTGGGATAACCTCCCTAAAAAGAAAGAACCTCCCCATTGTGGTGACATTGGGTGGGGAAGGTTCCTGTTTCACCAGTTTGACCCTTATCCTTTAGCCTTTTGACCTAAACTACAAACTGCGCGATAACAGGACATAGGGCCTTGGAATAGGATTTTGTGAGTAAATTTCTCTAATTATATTAAACTAAACCTATGTGTCTGGCTAGGGAGTGGTGAAACCCATTGTGTAATTAGTTACGTCAGAAGGCTCCACTCACACTAGAGTTAAGAATGAGGTCACATGAAGTTGGTTGAAGAGATAGCCCTCTAATACCTTCTTAGTGTTAGAGATATTTATGGGGTTATATTTGTATTTGGGGGTCTTTCTAATACATTTACCTTAGTGAGAGGTGACACTTTCAATATTTCATGATTTTTTACCCTTCCCATATGATGGACCGAACTTACGACTGTTCTCTTGTGCATTGGTTATATTGTGGTGACTCTAGTTGCTTGACATAGGTAGCCGCATAGGTTACTTTGTGGGTACCCTCAATCATATAAAGGTCGAACAACACAAAACCTTTATGGAGTATTACCTCTCCGGGGGGATTTGACTGACTACGTTGTTAATCCCATGAGGGCCCTATAACGGATTCTGATACCTACAATATTTTGAAGGCAGTCTTAGGCCCCTCTTGGAAGAGACATACCTATTCTAGTGAGGGAGGCCCCTTTTTAGCCACTATATCATGTTTGTGTGTATTGGCCTTTTTACTTTATTTTTGTGTGCTCTTTGATTATTAGTTGGCCCTAGGATTTGTTTTTATATCTCGAGTCTTGATTCATTGTGGAGCAAGACTAGCTTCCTTGTAGGTCTCTTCGTTTGTTGAAATTACCACCACATCTTGATTCTTTACCAAAGTTTCCTTCTAAAAGGCGTAAAGTTAATAAATGTGGTACATGTATTTCCACCTCCTAGACTTGTGATCATCTAGTTATGAGTAATGAGTCAAACCCAAATTTCACAGGGAGTCCCTCAAATCCTATATCTTCTGTGATTAGTGGGATCCCTTCGACTCCTTCAACCTCGACGGTTGGGGTGTCAGAGATCCCTACCTCTAATAATACCCAGATTGTGGGTTCTACTCGACCCATAGGAATGAACCCTTTCAGATCTCTTTTTGGTATGCCAGGTTACAATTCTCAGTCAACACCTTCGGTCTCTAATCCCTTTTCTTTTGGTATGCCCAATATGATGTCACAACTTTCATCCGCCATTCCAGTGGCTAATGTGAATCCTATTTTTGGACCTGGGGGAATGGCTCCTCTGTATTATCCTCTCTCGTTTGGTGGAGGAAATATTCCCCAAATGAATCCTAAAATTGGAGGCTTTCCTCCTCTTTCTTCCGGGCCTAATCCTAGTCTTAGTGCTCCTAGATGGAGTGCTCAATTGGGCGGGAAATCCACTTCTTATATTCTGTCCTTTATCCCCTCTTCCTCCATGTCAATTCCAAAAAACACATTTATTATGGAAAACCCCCCTCTGTGTTCCAAAGTTCCATATAGAGGGAGTCATTCTCACACTATGTTCAACCCCCAGCCTGGATGCCCTTCAGTTAGGGGAAACATATATAACACTCGTTATGTTGCGTCCGTAGGTATGGTGCCCATACAACCTTTTATGAATCAGTTTGGAGGAGGATATGATCCTACCGGACAAGGCCATGGAATATAAAATAACCCTGGATGGCCTGCAATCCCTCATCACCAATATTTCCTACGAGCATGGGCTCAGATGCCACAACCCCAGATCCCTTTTCTGGCCATGCTTATTCTGCCAGATTTTTCAAAATTAATGAATGACCATGTGTGTCATGATTCGTTATTCCCCCCTGTCCACACAAAGATTTCTTCGAACATTCCAAAATTTGAAGGCAAGACTGGCAAGGATTCGGGTGATCATGTAACTACTTTTCATATTTGGTTCTCATATAACTCCCTTAATGACAATTCTATTCATTTGAGGCTATTTCAATGCACCCTCACAAGGGTCATCGCGAAATGGTACATTGATCTACTAGGGGGGAACATACAAAAACTTTAATCAGATGGTTTTGGTATTTCTCAACCACTTCTAGTTGTCGGTTCGTTACGATGCCAACATAGAACTTTTGTATACCCTCCTCCAAGAAAAAGCCACACATATCTCAGACCATATCCAAGAGTGGCATAGATGAAAGAGGTTGATAAACGCCTACATTCCTCCAAAGTTTCTATTGGAGTCGTTTCTTAAGTCCTTATTTCCTTCTATTTCAAAGAATGTGTCTACATCCAGAGTAACTATTGGACACACCTACCACACTTAGAGGGGGGGTGAATGGGTGTGGGGCTCTTTTTCCAAAAACTTCCCTCTTGCACAAAAACTCATCAATTAGCATTCAACATTTATTCATTACCCATTGTTGTCATTTATAACCAGTTAGATGTGAGCACATATCAGCAACATATATCATCAATATATCATCAACAAGTCATCACCACAATGGACACAAAGAACACAAGATGTATGTACAATTTTCTTTTTATTATGGACTACAATCCTTGGGGTTTATCAGAAACAAATGAATAGAGTACAACTCTACAAGAGCATCAGCTCTATATGCAAGACTCATCTTGCATTCTCAGCACCAACTGAGATGAGTCAACAATCCTCAACAAATATCAATCTGTACCATAAACAAGAGCATCAACCATGCACCAACCTGTGCCAAACAACCTGTAATCAACCTGTACCATAAACAAGTGCATCCAACCATGTATCAAGTATATACTAATCATGTTTCAACTAATAATCAACAATGACTCATCAACATGTACCAACATCATCAACTATACACCTCATGTATGTGCCAACTCATCAACTGCTTGTCTCAACCATGACTAGTTTTCGATTAGTCAACAACCCTAAATTGAAATAATCATAACTTTGAACCTGTATTGAATAAAGATTTGAAACTGATACACAATGCTCTTCAGTTTTTTTAATGAAATTCCTCCAAGTGGCACTACTTGTAACCTCTCAGAAAAGGATTTATAGCAAAAATGGCATACCTTGCTGAATTCTAGCTTATTCTAGAGAGCGACCTTGTAGAGCGTGCCCCACACCAAATATTTGATGAATAGATCTAAAAATGTTATAGAGAATACCAAAGACTATAATATAACCAACACAATTTGTCTCACTGAATTTGGATCTGTTATGGAGAAGTTATGACGTTTTTACCCGAAACACCTAATTTTGACTAGTTTCAGGACTAGCCACAAACCCTATTTTCTACGGAGTGTAACTCCCAAACTACAACGAACCACAAGCTGAATTTTTAACCAAGTATACTTGGATATGTTTCCTCAATTGCATAACAATTTCAGGATCTGAATCATTATATAAAAAAAGTTATAGCAAAAAATGGTGAGATGGCTTGTAAATAACATACCTTAGAAAGCACCATCAAAAGAATTTATCCTTCCTTGCATTTCGGCCTTCTATTGTTCACTTTCCTCATAATTTTGGCTTAGATATCCTTGTTTACCTTATTAACTTATAGATCTTCAATATCCTCAAGTGTTCCACACCAAAAATGCTCAAGAAGCTCTCCATCAATACTCCAAAATATATTCCCACAAGAAGCTCTCCATTGATCCACAAAAAGGATGATCTACAAGATACCATTGCTATCTTATTTATACTTTCATCCTTTAGGTCACTTAACCCATTTTTAGTTCACTTAACCCATTTCTTGGTCACTTAATCTATTTTCCTTATTTTAGGGTTAACCACTTTCCATAAATAGAAAGTTCTCCAATACTTTAACATTTAAATATTCCTTCTTGATTTTGTCACCTTACTTTATCATTTCTTGATTTTTTCACTTCTCTTGATTATTTAAATAATCCACCTTGAATTTTTCACTTTAATTTATCATTT